>KN167306.1:16340-34528 GCA_000757745.1 Steinernema scapterisci
CAGCATCATTTCGATCGATTTCCGCCGGGGTCAAAACATTCAAGGCACTTTAAATTCGCCCCCAGTTGTAATCGGAATCGCTCCGCCTCTTACCCTTCGTTCGAACCGACCCCTCGTTGACCCTTTCCTGCCTCGTTTCGGCACTTGGAACCGAACGCACCCAATCGTCCGATCGCTTCCGGCGGCTCTGCGTCCTCAAAGACCGAAAACAAAGACTCTGAAACTTTGTGCCAATTTCGCAATGTACTCCTAATCCCCGAAAACTCTCTGGCCGTAGAATTAGTCATAAACGACGCCACCGGCGGCCGCCGCGAGCAGTTAGGCGCGTCGGGCCGCGCGTGGGAGGCCAGGCGATCCGGAGCGCGGAAAAAACAGTCGCCCCCGGCTGCACTGCGGCGGCTGCTGCTGCTGTTCCCGGTCGCCCTCTGCCGCTGCTTCTGCTGGGCCACAGCAGCAGGGACGGCAGACCTCGGGCTAGGCAAAGGGCCCGGGCCTGGCAGATCTCGGCGGAGCGATCGCGATTAGCATATCGATCAGAAACAGTTGTTGCGCGAACCCGCGTTCCCCTTGTTGATTTAGGCCTTTGTGAGGTGGTTGGGATGGTTGCCTTTAGGGGAAGGGATACGGTATCAAATTGAATTCATGTTTGGGTGTATGAGGAAAGCTGGAATTTCTTTTTTTTTCTATTGTGGTTTCGCGTCCATTTTTATCGCGTTTTTACTGTTTAGAAACCGTTGGAAATCTTTGAATTTTCACGTTTTTAATAATTGAGTGCCTTGGTATTTTTGCATCCTTCTACTGCTGTGAGAGTGTCCAGAATTATCGTTTTGCTCTGTGACCTCAGCGCTTCTCCTCTTCTCGACCTACTCTAGTTTCAATCGAACTTCTCTATTTCGCGTGTGTGATTCTCTCCCGCGATTCCATCACCTCCTTACCGCCTAATGCCAACTTTTTGCATATTGATCAGGAACAGTTGTTGCGCGCGGCCCATCGCCCTCTTCCGACCCCCTTAACCTACAGTCTCCCGGCAACTCCTAACGGTCATTCTCTGTTTACAGTTGTTGAACCGAAGATGCTCCCGAGGAGCGCCGCAACGGCGCTCTTCGCCTTCTTCGCGCTTTTCGCGTTTGCGGCCGCCTTCAACGTCGACACGCACTATCCGGTCGTCCACGGGAAGGTCCAGGGATCCCAATTCGGCTACTCGATCGCCTTCTACCACGAGAGGAACGACAACAACATGTAAACGAGTCCAAGTTGCGTAACCCCTAATCTCGAGTGTTTTCAGGCTGATCGTGGGTGCGCCGAAAGCCAACAGCGAAGTGTTCCGCAAGGATGTGAAGCAGAGTGGAGCCGTGTACCAGTGCCAAGTCGACGGAAGACATTGCCGGGAGATCCTCTTCGACCGCGAGGGTGAGTTCTTATCCGGGGAGTTCTTCGTTCGGGGCCAACTATACTTTAAGGGCAACTGGAATCTCTGCATTCTGTTTATGCTTGTAGTTTTGCTGCCGCCGAACGTTTAGAGCGCCGCTTGGGAACACCAGTTGTTCTCTGCAGGCGCGAGTGTAAAGAAACAGATCTGTTGACAGCCAGCTTGTAGCCGGCGAAGATTCCGGGGATCGCGAGAAGCAGATAGTAAGAGCAGAGTGTTTGATCGCCGTGATTCATTCGATTTGTGATTATGGCTGTTTTTGCCACAAATTGAGCTTGACGGGGTTTCGAAATGAGTCCAGATGAGTCGTTCGTTGGTGGGTGTGAGCCGCCGTTTGAGGTTTGAGGGCGATTATTAGAGCACGAGAGGGTAAATCAGGTCTTCTAGCGAAAAACACGTTCAAAACGGTTCTGGTACTGTTTCTTATTTGCTATTCGCAACGCAGCAGCAAAAATGAATTTAATAGGGCCCAACTCCGCCGGAATCTCCGACTTTGTTCCTCTTTGGTCTCAGTTCAAAAGGTTTTTTCCTTTCCAGGCAACAACCTCCGCATGAATGGAACCCGAACAGCGCCCATCGACGACAAATCTCACCAATTCCTCGGATTCTCCGTCGCCACTAACAAGAAGGGAGGGTCCGTTCTGGTAGGAATCCGTGCTTTCCTGGCTTCCTAAAGCTTCCTTTCTCTATTTCAGGCCTGCGCTCCCCACTACAAGTACTTCTTCTCGAAGTTCGAAGTCATCGAACCCGTTGGAACTTGCTGGTACGGTAGCGACGGATTCAACAACATTCAGGAATTCGCCCCTTGCCGCCAAGAGCGTAAGGAAGAGAATTGTGGGTCCATCTAAATTTCCTGGATTTCAGCGGCTCGTCATGGTCGCCACAGATTTGGATACGGAATGTGTGGCTTCAGCGCCTCGATTCCCGACGACGGCCGCCGACTCTTCATCGGCGCTCCTGGAAACTACTACTGGCAGGGTGAGTTAATGGGTGATCTAAGACTGCTAATCAGGGAGTTCAGGATCCATGTACTCCCAGAGCACGCGCAACGTGACGGATCGCCCGAACACCCTTGACGGCCCTGCGAAGACTGACCACCACATGCTGGGATACTCGCAGGCGGTCGGAGATTTTGACGGCGATGGATTCGATGACGTCGCCGCTGGCGTCCCAAGAGCCGACGACCTCCGAGGAATGGTGTACGTGTACACCCAGTCCCTTCAGCCCATTGTGAACCTGACCGATCCTAACGGCCAAGTCGGTCAGTACTTCGGCCACTCGATCACCGTTGGAGATGTCAACAAGGACGGGTGAGAATGCTTTAATTCGACCGAAGGGGATTTACTGTGTTTTCAGGCTCGACGATATTATCGTGGGATCTCCGATGTACACCGACTACACGACCGTCAAGGACCTGAAGACCCAGGAGCACAAGCCTCAGTATGAGGTCGGCAAGATCTCCATTTTCCTTCAGCGAGGAACTCGAGTGCGATTTTCCAAGTTACGGAATGGCCTACTAAACGCAGAATTTAGGGATCTTTTGAAGACCCGATCCACATTATTGGAAAGACCCAATGGGGACGTCTGGGTTTCTCGGTCGCCTATGCCGGGGATCTAAACCACGACGGATATGGCGATTTCGTCGTTGGCGCCCCTTACGACGGAGCCAGCGGTGCTGTTTACGTGTTCCACGGAGCGCAGGACGGCGTTAGGCCCGAACCCACTCAGAAGATTGTCGGAAACGAGCTGAGCGGAGTGCGCAACGACCTGAAGACTTTTGGATGGTCGCTGGCCGCTGGACGCGATGTGGATAACAACAAATTCCCCGGTGAGTTTTGCAGTAATCAGAGGATTCTGAGAAAGCCTTAAGAATTTAGTGTCCATAGGTGAACAAGGAAACTAACTTTCAACCCGTTTCAGATATCGCCGTTGGAGCTATGGAAAGCGCCACGGCCATCATCCTCCGCACGAAGCCAATTCTTCGCGTCACGGGCTCCATGAAGACCAACAAGCAGTCAATCAACTTGGAAGAGAAGTTCTGCAAAACGGATTTGGGCAACATGGCTTGCGAAAAGGTCCGCTACTGCCTCCGATACGACGGCGAACTGGACAAGCGGAACGAGAACGTGGACCTGAAGGTCCGCATCCGCATCGACTCGAAGGCCGAGTCGCCCAGGGCTTTCTTCCTGCGCCGCGATCTGGTAAATTCAGAAACGAGGGAATTGTGTGATAGCACGTGAGATTTAGAACTCGAAGAAGGGAGTCACCGTCGATCGGAAATCTCAGTCGAAGGAGTATCCTGATATCATCGAGCAGCAAGTCCACATGAGGCGAGGCCAGGAGCACTGCGAGTCCCACGATATCTATGTTCCGGACTCTATTCGGGACAAGATCAACCCTATCCATATCACCGTCAACTACACATACGAACCGAGGGAGAGCAGAACTTTCGCCGGGTACTTTGAGCCTGCTTTGGACACGACTCTTCCTCAAACGTTTGATACCGAGGTAAAGATTTCTGGTTTAAACTTACGGGTTTGGTTGCGAAGAAGGAGAGTTCTTTACATTTGCATATATCCTTGTTTTTCAGCTCATCATCGACAAGAACTGCGGGCCCGACAACGAATGTATTCCCGACCTTCAAGTCCACGCCATCTCCAACAAGGAGAAGTTCACTATCGGCACCACGGACCCCACAATGGTGGTCAACGTTACCGTGAGAAACCGCGGAGAGGACTCTTACTTGACCCAGCTGGTCGTCGATGTTCCTAAAGGGTTCGAATACAGCGGGATCGAGAGCTACAATACCAAGGTACTCACTCTTTGAATTGCTCAGATTCCTACCGTAATCCTCCCCTCAGACTCCGATCAGTTGCACATCTCCGGGAGGAAAAGAAACGCCAAAGGGAAGAAAATCGAAGAAAGATGAAAGCCACGAAGGATATCAGATGGTCTGCGATATCGGTAACCCGCTTCCAGCTAACCAGCAGGCGGATTTCGGTTTCAAGATGACCGGAACCAACGTCGATGGAAACTTGGAAGAAGTCGAAGTGAAGATGAAGGTTAACAGGTACTTGAAACTCAAGATTAGAGTTTGGACTAACCATCACATCTCCAGCACCAACACCGAGGAAGTGGGCCGAGAGATGGACAACGAAATGGTCGTCCGTATTCCTCTGGAAATCCAGGCGCAGCTCTCGCTCGTCGGCCGCTCGAATCCTGACCAGCTCGACTATTCGATCAGGAACCGATCCCAGGGCTCCGACGCCATCTTCGACTTTGAGGTCGGACCTGTCGTCAGCCATCTTTTCCAGGTAATAACTGAAATGAAACCCTCCTAAGCGATTTTCAGGTCATCAATCGCGGGAAGAGTTCCGTGAAAGGAGCCACTTTGGACATTTTCTGGCCAAGCTACTCCGACAACGGAAAACACCTTCTGTACCTCATTGACGGGCCCCTCGTCAACGAACCCAGGAAGGTCAAGTGCCGCGTAAAGCAGAACTACAACGTCAATCCCGAATCCCTCACGGTAAGTCATCTTAAAATATATGGCGGACTGTATCGAGGGCTTTTCAGATCTCAAACGAACACATTCCTACTTCGGCGACTCCAAGAAGCCAGAACCAGCAGCAGCAACATCAAGGCCGCAACCGAATGAGAAGGCGTCCCCAGTACGATTTCGAGATGCACGGAAAGAAGAATCTATTGAAGCAGGCCGTGAAGCTGGCGAAACACGCCGGAACCGCTGTCGAGTACCGCGGAGAGTTGAACCGAGGCAATGTGGTAAGCGTCTTATTCTTCTTAGGCTGGGATTTGCTTTATGGGTTGTGGTGCCAAAACGTTCAAATTTGACATACCGAACCTTTTGCGCACCAAAGCTGAAATTTAACGAAATAGAGACCTTTTATGGTCCTAATTCCAGAACTGCAACAACCTAAACTGCACCCACATCGAATGCGATATCGGAGAACTTCGCCAGGACGAATTCGTGCTCGTGGAGGTCTTCGCGCGCCTCTGGGTCAACACACTTATCGACGACGAAATCTTCGAGGCTAACATCTCCTCGCTCGCTTTGGCCAAGATCTCGCAACTTTCGCACGGTTCCAAGTACATCCCTCCTCCCCAGATCATCGCCGTAAGCCAAACCATAAATCTGCCTTTCCAAATCCACCCTTCCTAGGTCACCACTGACGTGAACCCGATCGACCCGGACATCTACAGCCAAGGAATTCCATGGTGGTGGATCCTGATCGCCATCATCATCGGCCTTCTTATTCTCCTTTGCCTCATTTGCTGCCTTAGGAAGGTAAGACCAAAGATTCATAATATCCAGGCGAACTCAACCGGTTTCAGTGTGGTTTCTTCAAGCGCAACCGTCCTCCAACGGAACAAGCGGAGTACGAGCGAGGACCGCAGCCGATTTGATCCTCGAAGGACCTTTGTTACGATCTATTTGTTGTACAAAACCCGATTCTGTGCCTCTTTCCCCCACCGCCTTATGCCTTTAAATCGCCTTTGTAGATAGAAGTTTCTATGTTTTATCTCGCTAATTAACAAAAAACGATAAATTTATTTCGTTGTTGGTGCGCAGGAGCGAAACGCAACTTTCATCGTTTAGTTTTAATGAAGTTGAAGAGTCCGATGGCATTTGGTGCCTCCATGCATAAGAAACGAGGCTTGTTTGGACGAGGACCCAGCTGTTCCCCTTTCCGCGCTCTTTCTCAGTTTTGCGATGGCGTCGTTGTTGAGCGGAGGTGCGCCGGAGGAGAGTTTCTGCTACTCGATCGAGAAGATCTCGGATCGCGTGCTCGTGATTAAGGAGAACGACGAATGGGGACGTCAGCCGTTGATGTACTTGGTCAAAGGGGATCAGAATGGTAGGGGAGGGTGTTCTGGAAGTTGGGCATCTCGGGGTGATATTTGCAGCATTGTCAATACTATTTTGTAATAAGATTCTCATTTTCAGTAGCTCTGATCGACACCGGCTGCGGGAGCGGAAACCTTCTGGATTTCATCGTTCGCAACGACATTTTGGGAGAAAAGCAGAAACTCATCGTCATCAACACTCACAATCACGCGGAACAGGTTTGATTCGAAGGCGATTCTGTGTGTGTTTGAAGAGATTTTTAGACCGGGGCGAACTGGCAGTTCTCAACGACCGGGAAACTCGGAATGGCGCACCAAGTTGTGGATCTCTGCGCCTCTTCAGCGGACACATACTACACGAAGACGCCTCAGTCGTCATTCGATTGGGAGGTAGATGTGCCCGAAGAAGATTCGTGATTGATTGATTGATTTATAGGTCCGGACGTACAAAATCACGCGATGGCTCGCGGATAACGAAGTCGTGCTTCTTGGACCCGAAAAGAGCAAATGGAACGTTTTGAAGATTTTCCACGTACCCGGACACACGCCGGACTCTTTGGCCATCTGGTACGAGGCTGATTCTCGGCTATTCATCGGTGGAGTTTTCCACCAATTCACGGATATCATGCTCACGTAGGATCACTTCCTCCTTTTTCTCTATTTTTCCGATTTCAGCTACGAATTCAGCTCCATCAAGTCGCTCGCCAACTCCGTTCGTCGTCTTCTTCTGTTTGTGACCAACCGGCCAAACGCGCGGCAGGTTCGTTTTTTCGAGTTTTGGGCTATTTCAACGTTAGCTTTCAGGTTGCATACAGTTCGGCCGTCTTCGACAGCGACTCCAAGTGCCTCCCTATAATCAAAACGTATTCTCGCTTTCTGATGTCCATCATCGCTGGCGCGCAGCCGGAGATTCCGCTTCGGATCGACGAACACGAAGGGAGCCGTTTTGAAACTCGCGACAAGGGAATCC
The DNA here is from genome assembly GCA_000757745.1 of Steinernema scapterisci. Taxonomy (NCBI): domain Eukaryota; kingdom Metazoa; phylum Nematoda; class Chromadorea; order Rhabditida; family Steinernematidae; genus Steinernema; species Steinernema scapterisci. The sequence goes on from KN167306.1 coordinate 23,606, forward strand.
GCGTTATTCTGAGCCGAGCAATTGTTGATCAATTGAAGTTGGCGCGGCAACAAAGACAGAAATAAACGTTGGAAACGAAGCAAGAGAAAATGTTCATAAGAAGTTCCGCAACTCAGCAAAATGTTAGGTTCCACCGAGATTTGAACTCGGGTCGCAGGATTCAGAGTCCTGAGTGCTAACCGCTACACCATGGAACCTACATTGAATGAAAGACTCACTGTTCTAGTAATCCCAGACTGAGTCGAACTCCGACGGACGCGTGGCTCATTGGAAACGTCCCTGTTTCCGAAGTCGCTCGACGCGGGTTCGACTCCAGTTCGAAGCAGACAGTTATTGCCGGCCGATCACGTTTCCGATCGACTGGCGAGTAAGCGCTGCGAGAGAAACGCGGCAACTTGACCCTGGATCTGTCCGAAAGGTTTGGGGAACTAACGCTGAGAACATTCTTTTTCGCATAGTTCAACGGCCGCCGAGACGGACGAACAGACAGACAAATACGCCGAGACAGAGACACAGCCAAAGAGTCTCGTTTGGTAAACATGTGGTCCTGTGGTGTAGTGGTTATCACGTCTGCTTCACACGCAGAAGGTCGCCGGTTCGAACCCGGCCAGGACCTACTTTTTTGCCCGATTTTAGGAGTTCCTTCCAATATTTGCCCTTCTGTCCCACAATTCTTATTTCGTGCTGTTTCTGTAATCTTCAGTGGGGAAATGACACTCGCGAGCCAGTAACAATATATCTGTTAAATCTGAAGAGCAAACAACAATGAAATCAACAAAGAAAACAAGAAAATTCAACAAAACAAGATTTTCAACTTCATCTCTCTTCTATCCCATTACGATTCCATCGCGTCGACGTCTTCCGCGGGAGCCGCATTGTCAAATTCGATGCTGAGATGAGCGCTTCGGTTCACGTTGCATCCGTAGGTCCATTTCGGGAAAACGCGTTTGTACAGGGACATCATAATGGTGTTCTCGGAACTCAGCGGACGGTCGAATCGGCACTTAAAAAGACCGTGCGTTCCGAGAGATTCCGTGATGTGACCTCGGCAGCCTGTGGGAGTGTAGATCTCGACAGGCTTGAACCATTCGACATCCTCTGAAACAGTCGCGAGTTAGAAATTTGCCGAGTTCGTTTTAGATCTTACCTTTGTTGTAGAACATGTAACGAGCGACGGCAGATCGTCCCTTGGTACGGTAGGGATGCGCGGCCAGGACGACGCGCTTCAGAACGATCCTGTTCGGGTCCGGGTTCAGTGTGACTCCGGTAGCGCACAAGTGCTGCTTGCCAGCAGCGTCTTCGCGGAACACAAGAACGGGGAGCGTTCCGAACATCGTTGGCGCAAAGACGGTGGCGCAGAACATGCCCTCTTCTGGCATAAACCTTTCCATCTGAACCAATAAAAGATATTATACGTCTTTAAAAGAGATTCTTACTTTGAACTTATCTCCGTTTCCATGCTCGGAAAAGATCGGCTCCGCTTCGAACATGCGGTATCCGACTTGGAAGATAAGCCGCTGCTTGTTCCTAATGGGCACAGCGCACGATAGGTGCTTCTTGAGGCGCATGTTCATTACGGTCATGCAATGCTCGTGCTCGAGGAGCTCGTAGGCCAGTACAGAACCTCCCTGCTGGAACTTCTCCACAAAGTGGACGGGGAAGTTCTTCAGGTACACGTTCACGTAGGCGCCCACGAAGCAGTCTTCCTCGGTTCTCTCGTGGAAGCTCAGAGCGTATTTCCGAGCGTGCTTATAGTTCTTGATCTGGTAGATGCGGGCGTAGTCCAGAGGAAGATTCTCCTTGGGGTCCCAGGCGGAGTTCTTGAAGCTCGGCACAGCGCGGTACTTCTGGAACCTCTCACGGGCCGGCATGTCGACGGGAGTGTCGACTTCATCAGGGAATTCGGCATTTTCGCGCTGCCTGTGGAAAGTGGAAGCCTGAAAAACAACTGTGAGGTTGGTTTGAAAGATTCCAAGAGCTTACAAGGTCCATATTCGTGACCATGTCCCCGTCGTCCATGTCGAAGTCGTCAACGACGCTAGCAGCATCGTTGAAGGTCACGCGCCTGGTGGGAGCGTCTCCTTCCTCCATATCCATATCTTCATCTTCTTCTTCTTCTTCGCCATCATGGAACTCTTCGTCTTCATCTTCGCTCTCGGTTTCGTCTTCGTCGTCACCGGATTCGATATCTCCATCGATCCAAGCCGCTTGATAGGCCGAAGTTCCCTTGGGCACCTTCTTTTTTATCTTTTCTCCCGGCTCTGAAATGATATTTATTAGTGAAAGTCAATGTTATGAGTATTCTTACGCATGACGTTAGCGTTGATGTCGGCTTCGATGTTCTGTTCTCCGTCCAACGGGTCGGGAACAACTTCAGATGGGTGCTTGGCGTAAGGATCGGCGGTGGGCACGACTGAAGAAATAACGGAGATCGATTCCTCCATGCCATTGGCCTGTTTCTTGTTCTGCTGAACGCTGTAGGGATCACGGAGCACCTCGATGTGGTCAATCAGGTAATCTCCACATCCAGGAACGTGGATGATGCTGTTAACGGTGAATCCGTTGCCTCTGACGTGTCCAGTGAGCTTCAGCTTGCCAACTCCACCCTAAAATGAATCAATGAGAGAAGAGAACTTTGTTGTCAAACAAACCTGATTGTCCACAACTTCGAAATTCTCTGCAAGCAGGTATCCACGATGCTGCTGGGTCGAAACGGGAGATTTCCTGCATTCGGCGATCTTGCGAAGGACTTCGTCGACCTGCGTGAGGTTGAAATAGCGCAGTTCCTCGAACGGAAGATTGCTGAAAAAGGGAGAATATAAGAAGAATCGAGATTTCCAGAATCTTACACTTGGTGAATGTATTTGTCAATTTGTTCGCTGGCTTTCTTCATCGACTGCTGCGTGTAGGTGTAGTGGAGGCACGTCGGGAGTCCGTGATGGATCAGCGTGGTGATCAGCATCTCTTCGTCCTCTTCTGGACTCTCCTTGATCGAGCGCGGCCAAACGAAAAGGACCACATCCGAGGCCTTGACGGCGTCCAGCACCTCGTGGAGAGCGCCCATGGGAGGCGTGATGAAGGAGAAACGGCGCTTCTGGCGCATCGAAGCCAAGTGACGCATCGCGCTGGTTTCGAACCAGGCGTAAACGTCCTCGTTCGTCGTTTGGCGCTTGATGTCGGCCAGGACGACTTCGGGACTCCGCGATTTGTCGAAGCTCAGGATCGTGACGAGGATCGGCGCCTGCTTGTTGCCTCCGAGCGCCCGCTTCGCCATCAGGACCGCATCGCGCTTGGCGCGGCGTTGCTGGATCATCGCGGATTTGCGATCACGGCGCCCGATCGAGAGATGGCGCTTCGAGGAGGTGGTGCTGCATAGCGAACCCACGCGTCCTAAAAAGAAGAAATGTATGCTGAAGGCTGGAATTTGGGAAAACGAACCTCGAGTTTCACGGTCGATTTGGCCCTTCGATCGGTGGCCGCCGGTTTTGTGCTTCTTGTTGGGAGCGTTGAAGGGTCCTGGCTTGTGCCCGGACATGGTTACCTGGAAATACGAAAAATTGGAGCTTAGATTCAAAATAGGAGAAAAGCTCGAAGGGGAAATATTCGGAAAATCTAAAGGAAAGATTTTTCCGTACACCGTTGTTCAAGGGACAGGGAATTCGTGGCGAGATCCTGGCTAACTCCGATCGGAGTAGCTGTCGTAGGGGGAAAAAGGAAAGCCAAGATCGATCTAACAAGTGAGATCGATCTGACATTGTGGGCAGGAAAGGTAAGAAAATGATCCTGTGGAGGCTTCGATCGAATCCACAAACTCTTCTACGTTCATCATTCAGTTCCGCTCTTCATATTTCTGGACTTTCAGACCTCATATCACTAAGAACACGTGGAAATACAACCAGAGAGAACCCATAAACATAAGGAAAAATTCTAATTTGGCATATTTAATCTTGAACAACGCAGGAAACAATAAAACTGACTAGAAATTGAGCAATTTCTCTTCATGAACATTATGCAGCATAACTTAAAGCACGCAGGAGTTGAGTTTCAAAGCAATCTCGGGAATGCAAGGCACTTTTTCTATTTACAAAGAGGATTGGTTTCTCCTTCCTCAAAGAGGGTCCCCGTGGTTGCTCCTGGAGTACATGTGGGGCTGAGCGTAGCGCGTCGTGGCATCGGCGTAGTATTCGTTGCCCCGGAAGCTGTGTTCCAGGGTCGCCTTTTCTGTGTGCGGACGGTTCCGCTTGAAGAATCCACACTGGAATAAGAAGGCTTAGAGATTGAAGATGCCGGGAAATGGACTCACCCTCCAGAGGCACAAGCTCAAAAGAGCCAGAATGACGAGGCCGATGAGGGCGGCAAGGAAGTAAAGCCACCAAGGGACCTCTCGCTGGTAGAGCTCTGGGTCCGTGGGGTTCACGTCGGTGGTTACGGCGATGAGTTGAGGGGCAGGAGAGTATTGAGGAGCATTGGGAAGCGCAGAGATCTTGGTGAGGCCCAGCGAAGAGATGTCGGCCTCGAAAATGTTGTCGTCGATAAGAGTGTTGACCCAGAGGCGCGAAAAGACCTCCACAAGAACGAAGTCGTCTTTTTTCATCTCGCCTATGTCGCACTCGATGTGGGTGCAATTGAGGTTGTTGCAGTTCTGGAATCAGGAGCTCGTCAAATCATAAAATTTCTAATCTCAGCATACCACAGATATTCTGCTTAGTCCTCCGCGGTACTCGACAGCAGCTCCCGATCCGGCGTTCTTCGCCATCCTCACCGCCTCCCGCAAGTTCTCCTTCACCTCTCGCAGCTGGAATTCGTCTTCCACTCCTCTTCTGAACCGTCTTCGGTATGTTTCACTCGTGGCCAAGTGCTGATTCGAGATCTAAATACCAAGCAAATACACCTCAATTCAAAGCAAATCAGTTACCGTAAGACTCTCCGGATTCACGTTCTGACTTTGCTTGACCCGACACTTCGCCGAGCTTCCGTGGTTGAAAACAAGAGGAACGTCGATGAGATACAGGAGATGTTTTCCGTTCTCGGCAAAACTCGGCCAGAAGATGTCCAGAGTTGCAGAAGAAACGGTGCTCGGACCTCGATTAATAACCTAGAACAGGATAAATGACCAACGGAATTACAGCTTCATACCCAACCTGGTAGAGGTGGGTCACAAGTGGTCCAACTTCGTAATCGAACGTAGCGTCAAATCCGATCGTCCGGTTTCTGATAGAGTAATCCAGCTGTTCGGGATTCGACCTTCCCACAAGAACGACTTGCGCATTCACCTCGATGGGAATTATCACCGAGAGGTCGTTATCCACCATCGTTTCTTCGAGCTCCGGATTCTGACTGAAATTCAATCATGGAAGTGATTTCACTCAATTCTACTCACCTTGAAGCGCTCATAATAATATCGATGCTGTCAGTGGTGGGGTCGACGTTGGTTCCGGTGAGCTTCAGGCCGAAGAGAACGTTTTCTCCGGCTGGAAGTGGGTTTCCCACATCGCAGATGAATCTGTAGTCTTCTTCTGACTCGTCGGCGGAGCAGCTTATGAGTCTCTGCAATGGAAACAAGATCAGAAACTTGATTAAGTTCGTATATGAAGCAAGAGGCTCAAGAGGTAGAACTCCGAAACCTAGAGAACGGCGCACTGGCCGGGTGGCTAAATCAGTGGCCCCCGATTAGGGTTTACATATTATATAACGTAAAATAACGCTCGTCGGCCGTTCCGCAAATTAGGGAAGTCCCCCAAAAACTCGGCAGCACTTATATATTAGAATCATCACTGTAGATGTCTAGACTTTCAAAATAAAGTCTGCAACACCAGACATACGTTATTTTAAATCATTTGAAATCTTTTTGAACTGACCAAACTTTCTCCAAAAGCATTCCTAACTTAAATTCAACAGAAATCGCTAGAATCCAAAAACATCCTATTCTTAAAAGTTCTGCTCACCTTAGGATTGAAGTTCTCCACGCCGCTGTACTCGAATCCATCCGGAATGGCGACAGTCAGCTGCGTCTGGTAAGCGTCCTCTCCGGCGTTTTCTAGACTGACATTCAAGACAAGTGTCTGGTCGTCGGTTCCGAGTGCGAACTTGGGTTTATTCCTGAAACGAAGCAACTGACGAGCGGTCGGCCGAAATGCCCCAAGTACTCCCTCCCACTCAAGCCGGAAACGAGCTGCAAGCCCCGAACGCGAGGAACACGACGAAGAGGGACCCGAAGAAGCGTGTCACGAAGAAGGTCGATGCGAACAATGGCGCTGCGGGGAAGGTGGCGGCTGGAGGGAAAGCCGTTGCAAAGCCCAAAGAGAAGAAACCCGTGAAAGGAGGCGGATGCTGCGGCTGCTCCAAAAAGAAGAAAGCACCCGCGAGGAAACCGTCAAAGCCTATCGTCGTTTCAATAACGGCGCAACCTGTAGTCCAGGCGCGCCCTCTTGGACCTCCGAACGCTCCGCGTGTTTCTCCTGTTCCCCGGATGCAACCCAGCCTGACCGCTGTGATCGCTGTGCCAGTACCGCAACCGCCAGTGCAGACGGATCAATCGGCTCCAATCAGCTCCAATCAATCGGCTCCAGTCAGCGATAAGCGCAAGACGCCGAAAAAGCCGACGGAGGGATCGGAGAAGCGCGACAGCAAAGTGAGTTTAGGTATTCAAAAAGACAATAAATCTTTGTTTTTAGAAATCCCAGAAGAAGAAAGAGCGGAAGGCGAATAAGAAAAAGAAGGTTGATGGCGAAAAGGTGAGATTTTCAACTTTTCCTGAATATAATTTCATTTTGCTCCTTAATTTAACTAAATACCGGTTCCCTCCCCTTACTTTTGATCGCGAGTAAATGGATCCATTTTTCAGATGAGGCCCGACCCCCAACCCGACGATCTTATCCCCGAGCCGACACAAGTCTCCAAAGAAGACACATGCGAAAAACCCAAGAAGGTGAATCACGGCGTCCAGAGCGACTACTGCAAGATCCCGCGCCAGTTTGAAGAATTCGCCGCGCGCGAGTACAACTGGAACGATCTCCGCGTTCGAGAATGGAGTTGGGGCTACTCGGAAGACCTCACTAACACTGACTGGGTCACGCGAATGCAAGCAGGAGTTCTCCCCACGCTCTGCTACCGCGGAGGAGTTTTGAAGCCTGCGATGTCTCGAAAGCAAGAGCAGAAGCCTTTGGAATCGACCTGCGAAACAACAGTCGAGTTCGATTGCTGCAACGGAGAACCGAAGATCAGCGAGAAGCGCGTGAAATTCTCGGAAACTGGGAGGAGCACGGAAACCATTTCAGTGAATTGATGACTTACGAGTTCGCGGTGAGTTGAAGATCCGGTATGCAAACGCTGTCGGGGCCGCAATTCTTGTCGATGAGAAGCTGCAATAAACTGATTTATTTACAGAAATTCAGAAAGCGAAGTGGAGAGTGGGGATTTGAGAAAAGAAAGACGAGTTGATAGGAATGGTGATATACTGTTGAAGAACTCACGTCGGTGGTGAATGTTTGAGGCACAGTCGTATCCACTGCAGGTTCGAAGTATCCAGGGAACGTCGGGGGCTGTCTTGCCTCATACGTGTAGTTCACAGTGACCTGGATCGGGTTGATCTTGTCGCGGATTGAGTCAGGAACGTAGATCACGTGCTTCTCGCAGTGCTCCTGGCCTTTCCTCAGATAGATCCTCTGCTCGATCACGTCCGGGAATTCCTGCGACTGGGACTTCTGGTGGATCAATATTCCCTGCTTCTTCAGCTAAACAAAACACTGTAAACCTGCGCTTCCGAAAACGCTTACAAGATCCCTATAGGAGAAGAAGGCCCTGGGGAACTGCGCCTTAGAATCCAGACGGACTTGGACGCCAATCTCGATTTGCTCGTTGCGGCGGTCCACTTCGCCTTCGAACTGGATGCAGAATTTGAGCCCTTCGCAAGCCATCGCCCCCTTTTCCGTTTCGCAGTTGTGGTCCTCCAAGTTGATCGACGTTTTCGTGGTTTTGGCCGATCCGGTGATGGTAAGAACGGGTTTCGTGCGAAGAACGATGGCTGTGGCGCTTTCTTGAGCACCGACCGCGATATCTGCAACGGAGATATTCGAGAGTCGCCAAAGAAAAAAAAAACATGCCAGCAAATTTATTTCCATCGACGTCGCGTCCTCCGGTCAGCGAGAATCCAAAGGTTTTGAGGTTCGGTCGGACCCCTTGCAGATCTCTCGGCGTGATTCTCTGCGTCGGTTCCATCGTGACGCCGTCTTTGGAGCCGTGGAACACATAAATGGCGCCATGGCCATTTTCGTACGGCGCTCCGACCACGAAATCTCCGAATCCGTCGTGGTTCAAATCGTCCGCTGAGGCGACGGCGAATCCGAATCGAGCCCATTGAACCTTTCCTACAATCTGGATCGGAACACGGAACGAACCCTAAACCAAATTCATCATACCACAAATCACCCCATATCACAAACAAACCTGGGCCGTGGTTTGCAAATACACAACGACCTTGCCAACCTCATACTGCGGCTTGTGCTCTTGGGTTTTGAGGTCTTTGACGTTCTTGTAGTCGGTGTAGAACGGAGCTCCCACGATTACATCGTCAAGCCTGAAATGCCTTTGGTCAGCCACCCTATGCCCAAAGAGTTCTCGAACCCATCGTCGTTCACGTCGACGACCGCGATGCAATGGCCGAAGTATTGTCCCGCTTGGCCGTTGTGATCTGTTAGATTCGTGATCCAACGGAGTTTCTGGGTGTAGATGGACACCATTCCCTTGAGTTCGTCGCCTCGCGGGACGCCGGCGACGACGTCGTCGAATCCGTCGCCGTCGAAATCCCCAACGGCGCTTGAGTATCCCATCATTTGATGGTCGGATTCCTTAGGGCCTTCGAGGGTGTTCGGACGGTCCACGAGCTTCGTCACGTTCTGCGAGAACATCGATCCTAAATACACCAGAACTACTTCAAAACTCCTGAGGGCTTCGCGAACCTTGCCAGTAGAAATTTCCCGGCGCTCCAACGAAAATTCGCTCGCCTTCGTCGGCAATCGCAGCGCTGAATCCGCACATTCCGTAGCCGAATCTGTGGTATCCATGGCGTTCGGCTGGAAAAGATCGCGATTAAAGAAAGCTCGAAAAATGGTTCGCTTACGTTCTTGGCGGCAAGGGGAGAATTCGCGGATGTCCGAGAAAGTGCCGCTGCCGTAGAAACACGTTCCGACGGGTTCGACGACTTCGAACTTCGAGAAGAAGTATTTGTAGTGAGGGGCGCAGGCCTGAAATCAAGAAATCAGTCGGCGGATCAACGCGCGATTCGGGAGGACGCGAACGCTGCCACTGGAATTCACTTCGAAGATCGCGTCGCTTGAATTCGTTCGGGGAGTTCGCATCATTTTTTGTCTTTTCGGTCCGTTTTCTTTTTTCGCGTTTTCTCCTTTTGGCTTTGTTTAACTGAAGCTGTTTCAGGTGTTTTCTGGCGGTTCCCACGTGATTTCGTCTTCCCGAGAACCCTGAAACTCACCAAGACCGTGCTCCCGTCCCTGGAGGCGGCGACGGTGGCGCCCATCATCTGGAAACTCTTCTCGCTAATTGGGAGCGACCGCGATCCGTTCAGCCGATGCTCGTTCCCTGCAATCAAGAACCTAGGTCTTCTTCCCAACCGCCACTCAATACCTGTCCTGTCCAGCAGCAGTTCCCGGCAGTTCCTGGCGTCCACTTGGCACTCGTAAACGGCGCCGCTTTGGCGAACGTCGCGCCGAAGCGCTTCGCTGTTGTCGCGAGGGGCGCCGACGATTAGCCTGGAATCGGCAGTTTTGATGTTGTCCGATCGCTCCCGAGGGGCTTTTCGATTTGATTCATGGAAGTTGTGGGATTGGATTGTTATGGACATTAAGTGTTGTTTATGGAAGCCTTGGGTCAGTTATGAGGAGGAACTGAGCGCCACTTTGAAACGTTGCAGATCAAAGTTCAAGAAGGCAAGTACGAAGAAAGGACGAACTCTTGAATTTGTCTTACGACTGCTCTCAATAAGCGATGTCATTCTCCTCGTTGTGACTTAATTTAGGAATCCAATCCCTTGCTTCCTGCAATCTCCTATCTCCATGACTCAACCCCGACCCCAACTCACATGTCCTCGCGAGCGTTCGGCGAGTGGTAGAACGCGAGGGAGTATCCGAACTGACTTCCGGCGGCTCGCGTGTGGACAACCGGATATCTTGTGTCGACGTTAAATGCCGACGACGCGCCGATGGTCAGCGCGAGGACGAGGAGGAATCTGGCGAGGGGCCGCCTGATGAGCGATTGGATTAGCGGATTAGGGCTCCTCCGATTAGTCATCGGCGACGACGTCGTTTGGCCCCGCATTTGGAGGCAGGCAGTGCGGTTTAACGACTGAAATTCGAAGAAGTTGTCGAAAGTGGCGGAGCGTAAATAAGATTGGGCGCGTTAGGTGTGCGCGGTGAGGACTCGGAAGGTCTGAAAGGCGAAAAGAGGCGCCGAGTAAACAGCGCTAAGTGGGGTTTAAGGGGTCATGCACAAAAAAGTCGCTTTTCTAGTTGGAAGAGCGGAAAAGAGCATCTAAAATCACGAATTTAAATTTCTTCAAAATTTATATTAATGAATGCGAAGATGAGAACAAAAAGCGGCCAAAAAGTGGTCGTTCAATTGATTTGCGGCCTGGTAGAGCCCAAAAGAGGGATTTCCCTAATTGTGATCCCAAGGAATCCCGACAGAGTTCAAAGTGAATGACTTCAAAGAGTAAACAGCGTTGTGACATCCTGTAAACAAGTTTACGCGTGGAGGAAAATAAGGATGAAGGGATGGAGAGGAGAACTTTGAGATGGCTTCTGTTTGAGTGGAGAGGGAGCAGGAAGTGAGTATTTGTTTTTTGAGTCATCGAAGAATTGTTTGCACAGAAGGTGGTGAAGAAGCGATAAAAGTAGTTCTTAATCAGGTGAG
>KN167309.1:0-16771 GCA_000757745.1 Steinernema scapterisci
TCCGAAAGTATCCACTGCGACATCCACTCCGGCAAGTGCGTCTGCAAACCCGGCGTCACTGGACTCAAATGCGACCAGTGCGAACCCAACCACTACGGATTCAGCGAAGAAGGCTGCAAAGAATGCCAAGCTTGTCCAGCCCCCGGCCAAGTTTGCGACTCCGTCACTGGAGATTGCGTCTGTCCTCCGAACACCGTCGGCGACATGTGCGAGAACTGCACTGCCAACGCCTGGAACTACCATCCACTCAAGGGTTGCCAGTTGTGCGAGTGTTCCGACATTGGAGCTGAATCCACGGAGTGCGACACTCTGAGTGGACAATGCAAGTGCAAGAGTGGATACGTTGGGAAACAGTGTAACCGCTGCACCCACGGATACTTCAACTTCCCATCTTGCGAGCCTTGCAACTGCAACGCTGCTGGAACTGACCCTCACGCTTGCAATGGCGAGTTGTGCCTTTGTGATGAGAATGGACAGTGTCCTTGCAAGGTAAGATCTGGACTTTAGGATTGATTGTTTATGACCATCTTTCAGAAAAACGTAAAAGGCGACAAATGTGACACCTGTGACGCCAACTCCTTTAGCCTCGAAGCGAGCAACCCTCTTGGCTGCACGGACTGTTTCTGCTTCAACCGAAGCAGTTTCTGTGTCCAGAGCAACCTCGTCTGGCAACAAGTCTACGCTGACGACCGCAGGATCATCTTCGGACACAACCCCGTCTTCTACGACAAGAAGCACAACATTATGGTCTTGAAGGAGTACCCGCTGAACTACTCTAGCTACTTGACCGACGGAACCCCGCTTTATTGGTAATTAATCCTTGTGATCTCCGCTTCTAAAACCTCCATTTTAGGCCTATGCCCAAGAAGTTCCTGGGAGACCGCACCACTTCCTACAACGGATATCTCCGCTTCAAGATCCGCAACGACGAAAAGACTCCAGATTTGAACTCCTTTACGACGTTCCCTCAAGTGGTTCTCCACGCAGCCTACCGTATCGAGCTCCTCTACAAGCCGAAGGAGATCAGCCCGGACGGAAAATACCGCGTACACTTCAACGAGAACGAGTGGATCCACGCGAGGCGTCCGGATCTGAAGGTTTCCAGGAAGACCATGATGATCGCTCTTCAGAGCGTCCAAGGTCTTTACGTTCGTGCCACGTATTCCTATCCTCGCCCGTACGTTTGAATCGTTTTTTGGGTAATCTCTGATTGCTTGGGTTTAGGAACAGCGAGGCCACGATCAGCGAAGTCAGTTTGGACATCGCCACGTCCGAAAACACGACCGACAGCACCAGCAACTATGCTATCGGAGTTGAAGAGTGCGGATCTTGTCCTCAAGGATACACTGGCGCCTCTTGCCAGAATCCTGCTGAGGGATACTACAGGAAGATCGATCCTGACTACCTGAACAATCCCGAGGATCTTGTGCTCGTGGGAATTTCCACTCCTTGTGAATGCAACGGACACTCGAACACTTGCGACGGAGAAACTGGAAGCTGCACGGTAAGGCTTTTGAGATCACTTTGAGCAATTACGAGTTCACTGATTTCAGAACTGCGACCACAACACCCAAGGCGAATTCTGCGAGAAGTGCAAGAAGGGATTCCACGGAGATGCCCGCGATGGAACCGCGGACTCGTGCCAGAAATGCGCTTGTCCTTTGGCCGAAAACAGCTTCAGTGACACCTGCCAGAGTCACCCGTATGGACGTGGATACATCTGCGACGCTTGCAAACCTGGATACGCCGGACAGTATTGCGAGAGGTACGGTATCTTCCATAGTCTTAGCCTTAACCCAAATGATGCTTCAGCTGTACCACCGGCTACTACGGAAATCCGAGCTCCACGGACGGCTTCTGCAGCGAGTGCGCCTGCCATCCCCACGGAAGCAAGAGCCCCACCTGCGACCAAACCACCGGCCAGTGCGAGTGCCTGAACGGAGTCACTGGCCGCGACTGCTCGCGTTGCCAGGAACGTCACGCCTTCATGCACGGCGTTTGCACCTCTTGTGACCAGGGATGCACGAAGATCCTCATGGAGAACATCGACGAAATCAAGGCCGATCTTGGCGATCTGGACTTCTCCAACGTGAAGCCGATCCCTCGTCGACGCCTCGACCGCATCGAGAGCAACGTCACCGCGATCTCCGAGATCCTCAGCACTTTCGAGGGCACGGTAGCTGAGGCAGAGAACGTGCTCAGCGAGGATGATCCCGTGGACAGCTCGCTTATGTCGGAGGTTACGATTGTTGCCGACCAGGGAGAATATATGCTGCAACGCATCAACAAGTCGCTGAACACGATCAAACAGTTCGACAGCGAGGGTATCAGGATTTCCGATGATGCGCAGAAGAAGTATGCTGAGATTCATGGTAAGTTCTATTAAATATCTATAGGGTTTCTAAGTATTCCACTTTCAGATATCATCAACCAGCTGTACCACTTCATGCAAACCGGAGGCAGCGCACAATCTGCTGCGGACATTCGTTCGCTGATTGGCCAAGCCGAGGCTTACCTTGAAGGAATCAAGGAACGTGATGCCTACATCGGAAAGCGCCATTCCAGAGGACTCAGCGAGCTTGAGTAAGTGGATATAGAGAGATTTAGTTGTATTGATTTCTTCTTTTCAGGAAGGCCGAAGAACTCCTCGCGAAGGTCAACGAAAAGAAGCTAAACGAAACCGAGTTCAAAGAACTCCGTGAAGCCCACGACAAGATCCACGACATGGTCGAAGACGTCAGGGATACGATCTGGACCAAGACCCACAACAACACTTCTTCCACCGAAGGCCTCATCCGCGTTGTCAACCGTCGCCTGGACGACTTCAAGGAAAAGAGCGCCGCCATTGAAGATCTTGTGTCCAAGGCTAATACCGACAACACTCAAGCCAACGACCGCGTCAACGCTGCCAAAACCGACCACTTCATGAGTGTTTACGACGATTTCCAACTCTTCAACGCATCGCTCCAAAGCGACGTTAAGGAGTCGTCGGACAAGTGCGTGGAGATGGCTGACAAGTACTCGCAGCTCTTGGGAGAATATCGCCGGGAATACACCCACAAGTCCCAGGAACACGCCAAGGAACTTGAGCACGAGGCGAAACGTCTTGAGAACATTATCGCCGATGCCAAGACCGCTTCCGCGAATCCCGTTCGCGCCTCCAACGCTTACAACGACATTGTCGGGGCGTTGAAAAACGCGAGTTTGGCTGCCGAAGAGGCGACCAAAGCTGCTGAGATCGCTTACGAAGACGCTGATCCCAACTCCGAAACTTCGATGGTGGTCGCCGTTGGCAAGTCCAAGGAGGAATCCGACGATTTAGCAGCCAAGGTTGACGAGATTGACCGAGCGCTTTCCTCGAACGAAATCGCCGATGATCAGCAGGATATGTCGAAGAGGATGAAGACGATCAGCGAGGCGATCGAGAAGAATATTCTGCCGAAGGTTGGAAAGTTTAAGAGTATGTTTGAGAGCAGTTGGGAACAGTTTTGACGTTTTCACTTTCAGCCGACTACAGCCGCTTCGATGACATCACCGACCACGTTAAGAACCTCGCCCACATCGGCCTCACCCTCCAGAACATGGAACACACCCACTCGAACGTTTCCAGCTTCGCTGACTCCGTCAACAAGATGGAAGAGGATGTGAGCGCGCTTAAGAACGTTGATGGGCATGGAATCAGGGATGTTCTCGTTGACGGTGAGTCTGGTTACCCTGTCGGAGATATTATGACATTCTGAATTTCAGTGAAAAAGCAGAACGCGGAACTCCAGAAACTTCAAGCGACGTTCGGCGAATCTCGACGTGATTCTGCTGACCAAGAGAAGCAAATCAAGGAAATCACGGATCAGCTGACGGCCCTGAAGGAGAAGATCAAGGAGGCGCGCGAGATCGCTTCGAAGATCCCGATCGCCACCAAAGCTGCTCCTGAAGGAACTTGCGTCCGCTCGTTCATCTCCCCTGCTCAGCCATCGCCAACGAACTCGTTCTCGATCCGCTACAGGCCCAGCGAGAACGTGCAGGACTCTTTGATCATGCTGACCAGAACTCGAGGCACCCGAACCCAGGCTTCCGAGTACTTCGCCATTGAGCTGAAGGATCGACGTATTGTCGCCCACTGGGACATCGGATCTGGAAACCGTCAGGCCACCAACACTCTCTCGCTATCCTACATTCCATACAAGGATCTCTACACCTGGTATCATATTGACGTGACCCGTCACGGCAACGCCGTCAAGGTCACCGTGGCCAAGAAGCAGACCCGACGCGAAGAAGGATCTCACGCCATCGGAGAGCCTGTGACCGTCGAAGTCGGCCAAGTGGACAACTCCCAGGATGTGATCTTCAACACCGTACCTGGCCAAACCGTTGTGACTCTTGGATCCACCGATTCGAAGCTCTCCGAGCAGATCCCGGTCTCCACGAACCGCTTCCGGGGTACTGTAGGTCAACTCACCGTCGATGGAGAGAAGATCTCGCTCTGGCTCTTCTCGCACTCTACGGGTCAGTGCGAGGGCTCCGCTTCCGTGGACAACCCAAGCACCCAGGGACATATGTTCCGCAACGGATATGCCCACGTCCGCTCAGCCGCCTCCAAGATCGCGAACCCGAGTCTCCAGATCGTCTTCCGAGCCTACTCTCCCAACGGACTCCTCTACTTCCGCGGCTACCCTCAAGCCAAGGACTTCATCGCTCTCGAACTCCGCAATGGAAAACTCGTGTGCAAGATCAATCTGGGCGGAGAATCGTTTGTCGAGGTGGAGACCGAAAGGGACACCTACCACGACGGATTTCTGCACAACGTGTTCTGCACTACCCGCAAGGGAGAACTCATCCTTAAGGGCGAGGAGAAGAAGTACACGAAGGAGATTCCGGGCGAGAACACGGCGTTCAACGAACCCAACGGTGATAATTACATCGCTGGTGTTCCTGACGATTACGACAAGAGCGCCTTCGCTGACTACAGTATCCAGTGGGATGGATTCTTCGGTTGCATCCAGCAAGTGAAGTCTTCCAGCGCCGATCTCGATTTCGAGAAGGCTGAGCGCTCGCTGAACATGCGCGCAGGATGCGCTCTGAAGAACGACAAGTTGGATCTGAGCGATAAGGTCTTCGGATTCAACACTCCTGGCTACATTGTCACGAAGGGCGTCGAGCTGACCTCTAACGGCAGCTTTGCCTTTACAATGAGGACCAAAGAATCCAACGCCACGCTGATCTTCCAGTCCGTGAAGCTGGATACCAAGATCCGCTCCAACCGCCAGGCGTCCACCGGAGTCGGATTCATGGCTTTCCACCTCCACCAAGGGTATCTCTACTGCCACGTGGGCGTGGATTCCGCTCTTAGGAAAGATCTTGTGATCATGAGGACTCAGGATCCAGTCAACGATGGTCTTCCCCATTCAGTCTTCTTGGCTCGCGAAGGACAACTGTAAGATAATATGCCTATCTACCGTAATCCTTAATCTTGCCTATTCTAGGTTCTACCTACGCGTGGACGACAAGAAGATCGAAACGAAGACGCTCGAAGACGAAACGACCATTGGATCCCTGAAGGGCCAGATGTTCATTGGAGGATTCCCCGAAGGAGTCAAGCCCAACAGCAACGAGCTTCCATTGAGGTCGCCTCTGATTGGATGCATTTCGGATATCTACGTCGACTACAAGTACGCCATTTACTCTAAGATCCTTATCCTAAGTTTTAAATTTCAGGCCAGTTCGCATCATTCCAGAACAGTACGTCGCGACTTTGGGATCGTGCGCCAGTGAGGATGACATGGTCGCCTCCGGTAGGTTACCGTACCCCAAGAACATTAAACTATCCCCCTTTAAGACGAATTTCCTTTGGCCGACGAAGAGGCAGCGAGTTTCCTTCGCAAATCCTCCAAACTGAGTCTTCAGCTCACCGAGCCGACGGTGTCGGCCGGCGAGTATTTGGCTTATACCCAGGAATTAGGTATTCTATGTGTGCGATTTTGCATGGGTTTTGGGAGCAGAAGGGGGCACTAACGGTCTAACGCATGCTGTTCCACTAACTCAAAAATCACGAAATTCACTAACTCACCCACTTGTCCACTAATCCACGTTAACTCTTGGCACTCGGTTGGTTACGGTAGCTAATCCTCGCTGTTCTAGATGACGATGAACCCGAAGTGAAGAAGAACGGCCGGAGTTCTGGCGAGAAGCCCACGGAAGACGAGGACGAGAAGAAGACTCTGGGACGCCAGTGCCACGCTGGTCAGTACAGTGTGGACGGCGATGGCGCCGCGCTCTTCGGAATCACCTCCGCCAGCCACGCGCGCCTCAAGTTCACAGGCGAGCATTTCCCGAAACCGCAATCCTACCACCTCGATTTCGAGTTCCGCACCCAGAACCCCGACGGAAACCTCTGGATCTGGGCCGCGTACAAGAACTTCTCTCGCTACTACGTCCTGAACATCCTCGAAGGATTCCTGACGCTCGAGGTCAAGGGCCACAGGGAACCGAAGGTGATCTCGCTGCGCGATAGAAGACTCGACGACGGCGAGTGGCACAAGGTGGACATCCGCCAGGAGGGCCGCGAAGTACGCATCAAGGTGGACGACTGGAGCGCCCGTGTGGTTAAGGACATTCCCCATCCTGGAGTCAAGAAGCGCTTGATGTACGTGGGAGGCGTGATCTCGCGCCACAGGAACTCGTTCCAACACGTCCTCAAGACGCCAGGATTCGACGGATGCATCCGCTCCTTCAATGTGAACGACGAGCCTCAGGATCTCCTGAACGTCAACTCCACTCGTGACGTGATCCCGTGCGCTCAGAAGTCCAAGGGCGTATACATCCACGACGGAGGATTCGCCACGTTCGACTCCCTCGGAAAATACCCCGAGAAGAACGTCATCGACATCTACATGCAGATCCGACCGGGTTACGGTAAGGGCCTGATGGCTTCGATCATGAGCCTGGACGACAAGGAGGCCAAGAGGACCCACATGATCTTCGGTCTTCAGGACGGAAAGGTGGGCATTTTGTATTGATAGAAGGGTTCTAATCTTCCCGATTTCAGCCGTACGTGGATCTCCTGCACACGGACAAGAACTTCCACTTCAACCACACCTTCGAAACCGACATCTGCTCCGACAGCTGGCACACCGTCCACCTCCTGGTGACCATGAAGAAGGTCTCCCTCGAGCTGAACACCATCCGCAAGAAGATCGACGTAGCGATTCCTCGCGAGACGATGAACCTTATTCGCAATCTTCCGGTCCACATTGGAGGACTTCCCACGAAGCTCGCGCACCAGTTCGGCCACACTTCGATCATCGGATGCGTCCGGGGAATGTCGCTGGCCAACAAGGACGTCGCCTTCGACCAAGCTAGGCGACTCCTGAAGGTCGTGCCAGGCGGATGTCCCTACAACGCCTGAGAGCTACGGATTTCTTGAATGTCTAAAGAATTGTGCCTTAAAGCGAGTGATGAAATAAAGATCTGAATTTAGTTGGTTCTTGTGGGCTGGGGAGGGGTAAACGGGCATTTTTTGCGTATCTTGATTGCCGGCGACATACAGCGTTTGGTGATTGTGGTTGATTGACTCTCCTGTGTTATCAAGGAACACTAAACCCGCCGTTGACGCACATTCACAAAAAGCCCGAAAAGTTTTTATTCGTGAGAAACAGATGATTCCATCAATCCGTTCGTATGCTTGGCAACATGAGAAGACTAAACATTGCTTAAAACACAAAAGGAATTACACTGTGCAAATTCACTTCGACGCCGATTCCTCGCGACACGGTGGTTTCCTTCTAATCTGCGGCAATGTTTTGGTCTTGAGCTGTCTTTGTCCACATCTTTGTGAGTTCCCAAACCACAAGAGATGATTTACAAACCGAGTCAAGGTCATGCAGATATTGTGAACGGCAAATTGATAAGAATCCAGCAAATTCGTCCTTCGATCCCCACCCGCTTCTAAAACTGTCTAATGTTTCTTGTTTCTTGAGTTATAGATATCCTGTTTTTGAAATTTGAATTTTTTGTTGTTGCCTTATAGAACTTCGCCAACCCTTTTCAGAGACTCAGTATTTATGATACTATTCGTCCTTCCCATCGTCTTCATCCTCCACGTCGGAGAATGTCACCGAGTCTGGAAGCTAAGAGGTATTTATTGTAATATTAGTGATATGTTTACTTTAAGTTATTTTAGAGCCAACGGCCCTTACCGACATCCGGGAGCACGGCGCGAACCTCTGCTTCTCAGTGGAGCCTGTACGCGTCTGTCCAGCGAACCGTCCGGTCGCGTTTACTGAAAGAACGTCGGTCGAGTACGTGTGTGCTCCATCATCGGACCCGGTGGTACAAAAAGTTGAAGAGGAGAGTCACCAAGTGAAGCGTCTGGAACCGATCGAGGCTATCGCAACAGTCAGATTTACAAAGACAGGGACAATGGCGACTGATTGCTTCGGACCTCGATCGTTCCCCGTAGGCTTTTATTACTTTTTTCAATTAATTATTTTAATTTTGTAGAATTTCGGACTCGAAAATGGGAAAAAAGTGTCCGAAACCGAGTATCCCGAGTTCGTGCAAGTGATCGTGAAGAAAGCCGAAGCGTCCTATGGATCGGGAGGCTTCATCCTCGATCAGAACTCCGTTGTTGTGTCAGGACACGCAATGCTGGATCAGGAACAAGTCCAGATCTACGCCGGGTCAATCGTGAGCGTCTCAAAAGAACAACAAGGTTCCCAGCGACGCGTAGTTTCTGATATTATCATCCATCCTAATTATCACAAGGACGGCCGCCGGAATGACGTTGCCATTGTTAAAGTAAGTTTCTCAGCACCGAATCATTGTCCACTATATGCACAAATTGCAGTTCGCCAAGCCCCTGATCTTCAATGAGCGCGTCAAACCTGCGATCGTCTATCGTAATGATGCAGCGCTAATCCCAAACCCAACGGCAAGATTTATTGGTTTTGGTAAGCTTTTGGAAGTCTACGTATTTCGTTTCCCTTCAAAAACAAAAATTTCAGGCTCAGAGAAAGATGAATATACCCTCAAAGCCGCCCCGTCGTATGCCTTTTCTGGAGAGACCTGTCTGTAAGTAAACCCATGAAACCAAATTTTCCCACAGCAATATTTTAGCAAATTCGTTGCTTTTGCCGACCCTCAGAACCGCATCTGCGCTCAAAGCGATTCTGCAACAATTGAAGAAGTAAGATAAATTTTTTTTTCTGCCAATGTAACTAAATTCGAACAGGGGGACAGCGGAAATCCTCTATACATTAAGCAATTCACCAATTCGATCGTGATTGGGATCACCGTGGGCCTGCCTGATATGCAAAAAGGGAAATTTCCCGGTTGGTTGAAGTTTAGAACCTTACTGAAATTATTGAAATACGTTTAGGTACATATCTGCGAGCGTCGTCGTACTGTTCGTTCTTCCAGGAACACACAACTTTCAGGTGCATTTAAGGCGTTCCTCTCTCTCATTTTTATGAATTGCATTTGTAAAGAGCTGAAATTTCCGTTCGCTTTTGTAACAGCTATATTTGTGAAAGCTTTGTAACTGTATCTTTTGTAATAAATCCTATGAATAAGCTTAACAACAGAGTGAATTCCCTTACTCATAAAAAAGCCAAGACGTGTTAACGTAATTGTCGCGTTCACACGTTTCGCTTTCACACAAGTATTGTATATCCATCCCACCAATCAAGTTCGTTTCATCCGCAATGGACCAACTCCCCTACCTCTTCGTCGACTCCGTCGCTGGTGCTTTTGGCACCCTCCCGGACTCCGATTCGATTCCCGAATTCTCGGATCTGCAGTGGGAACACGCGTTCAGAGAACATTCCGAAAAGAGGACCGCTTATTTTTTCTATCTTTCGGACTGCGAAACCGGCATCGAGTGCGGCTTCATGGAGTCAAACGATTTGATAGAAATGAACCTGGAGAGTTTCCAAGATATTCAAGCCCTTGACCAGAAATATGTGCGAATCAAACGAATAGTGTTGGTTTCCGAGTTAAGCTCAATTTCTAGCGATTGGATGAACGCCGTAAAGGTAATTCCAGAAACGCAATTTTACGGCTTCCTAATTAAGTACGTTATCTCGCAGTTTCAAGGTTCTAACGGCAAATTATGGCTAGGAAATAACAACCGTGAGAGCGGTTCTAAGCTTCTAGCCGCCGTCCACAAGCAGATCTACTTTTCTGATATCGAATTAGAACACAAGGATGAACTGAAAGAAGAATTCTTGATGGATCAGATCGAGAACAGCCCTCATTTGAAGCGCATTGAACTAAAAGGCACGTGGGGACAGCCGATGCTGACACCGCTTGTGGACTTCGCAAAGAATAAGATACGGAGGGTGAATTTGAGTCTAAGCAATTCGGATCTTACTATGGACAAAGAGTCAATGGCAAACTTCATGGCTTCTTGGGAGTCAGGTGCTTTCAAAACAGTTTCTGTCCACATGCATACGACGATCACGGAAGAGGAAGTGAACGAGTTTTTGCCTCGTCTTAATGAGGAAACTTTCTCCGCCTGCTCACCAGATGGAAGTCGAGCGATTTTGGTGATACGAAGCAATGGAAGCTTGGGAATCACCATTTACACTATGGAATGTGCTTGCGGAAGCCCAAAAGGATGTCGTATTCCCGCTCATTGGCGCCTTTTGTGGCCGTCTTCGTATTTGGAGACAGCTTGAATGTTTCAATGTGGTTTCATCAAAAGTCCACTCCAAACTAATAAATCAACTTTATCTTCTCTGGGCAAACTTCAAATTCCATAAAAAATCTTAGTTTCTCATTTTAAAACTAAAATGTTCATCAGAAGTCCACTCCAAACCGAGATCGCGGGCAGCGGTATGTAAGAAAGGCTCGAGTTTCAATTCAGCAGGCTGTCCTTCCTTCTTCACTCGGTTAGCAATTATCCCCAGAAGCTTCTTGTAAAAGTCCGCGTGCTGTTCGCCACCGGTGAAGTCTTCTAACTCAAGACAGTTGAAGCGTTCATCGTGTAGTCCGCTGAAAAGAGAAATCATGCAGGATTCTTGGAAATCCAGCACTAAACATTTCAAGCTAAGTGATGCTTTGGGAAGAGTTATTCGGTAGGTCTCGTAGGTGAAGATGCAAATCTCTCCCACGGATGGAATCGTTTCTAATAGGTGGGAGACGATATCTTCGTGTTCATCGCGGGCATTGTTTATTTCCAAAGAAGAAATTTCGAAACGGCTTTGCTGAAAAACGTTTGCAAGCATGTTAACCGCAGATTCGTCAAGACGTTTCACTGTATCGCCTTCAGTGACCCTCATGGTATTTACTTGAATTCTCACACGTTCAAGTTCATCGCACTTAAAGCTCCACTTAGAGTAGTCAGGACCAAATACGCCACTAGGGACATACCGCCCCGAATGCGTAGGAGGACGTTGAAATTTGTAGAACAGTCCATTAGGAGCTGACGTTATGTGCAGGAGTTTGAGAGTGCGAGAAAGTCGCGCTTGGGCCACAGTTGACCACGCAGAGCTGGCTTCACTTGTGAGATTGGAAACTTCTGAGTTCCTAGGCAATTTGTCGATAACAGCTTGCACGAAATAGAACGGTACAGAATCCATTTTTGAGAAGTAGATTCATCAGTTGATTGGAAAACAGCGGTTGTGACGTATTTAATAATGTCATCCTTTATCCAAATGACCCTTGGGAATGCGATGCTAATATGCATGGGGTTATGGAATCAACCTACTTCAAATTATTGAAAAACATCCCAGAAATTTTGGAGTTGATCAATCCACCCGATCCTATAATATCCCGATCCACAGCGATCAGATTCGAAGCCCTCCGGCTAGACCCAGACAGCATCGAAGGTCGTTTTCAGACGCAAGTCTGGGCTTCTGGCCCTCTGACTGAATCGAAATCATCATCCGGTCACGTTCCAGTGGGCGACTGTCTAGACACGTTCTCGACTAGACACAGACCCACCATGTCCCTTAGTCTTCATTCGAGTTGCCGACCGCCTCCTCGAGCGGCTGCTTTCCGGACTGACCTCTCCCTCCACTGACCCACCGACTCTGATGCAATGTGGATCAAGTCGCTCACCTCGTTCACATCCTTCGCGTCGATCACCAATTTGAAGCCTTACGCCAAGGAGAGCAGAACGGTGGTTGTGGACGTAGTCCAAGAGCTGAAGCGCCACCGCGTCAACGTGCAAGATGGTCTGATTGGCCGCGGGACGTACTCCAAAGTCCGCCTGGGATTCTCGAAGAAACATGGCCGAAGTGTCGCCATCAAGGAAATCGACAAAAAGTGAGTTCAGCTTTTTCGATTTTAACGCATGTTTCTAATTTCAGAGCGCAGCGACGGTTCACGAAGTACTTCCTCCCCAACGAGCTCGAAGTGATCAAGCGGCTGGAGCACGACAACGTTGTTCACGTGTTCGACGTAAGCATCGACGTCTTTGTTCTTCCTTAAAAGCACTTTCAGATCCACGAGTTCGGCCACATCGTCTGCATTCTCCAAGAATACGCTTCAAACGGAGACCTCCTCGCTCGCATCGAAAAAGTGAAGCGGATTGACGAAATCGAAGCCCGATTCCTGTTCCGCCAGCTGATCGAAGGACTTCGGGTATAAAATAGTTCAGCTTCGCCTTCAAATTCATTTTCTTCAGTATCTGGAAACTCTCCACGTGGTGCATCGCGACCTGAAATGCGAAAACATTTTCCTGGACCGCTACGACAATTTGAAGATCGGCGATTTCGGATTCGCCCGGTTTTTGCTTCCAGGAGAAGTCACAAAAACGAACTGTGGCACGAAAGCCTACACGGCTCCCGAAGTCCTCTTAAGGAAGGGATACTCCGGTAACGAAGTCGACATTTGGAGCTCAGGCGTCATCCTGTATATGATGCTCACCGGTAAGTGATCCAATCACAATCCGACAACTTATTGCAATTTCCAGGAACGATGCCGTTCGACGACCGCGCCCACGACATGCTCGAACGACAGCAGCGCCAAAAGATCTTCTTCGACCGCGCGAGACCTATGAGCATCGCGGCAGAGCAACTCGTCAAGCGACTACTTCACCCCAGAGCCAACAAACGACCCAAGCTGAAGTCCATCGTGACCAGTCGCTGGCTGGAGAATACACGATATATGATTCGTGGGTGGATGGAGGAAGGCGGTGACGTCTCTTGTTCGACGGCGTCAGAAATTTCAGAAGATGGTAAATTTTAATCTTTGTCTTTGTGTTCATATCAACATCAGAGCGGAGTATATTTTTACTGCACACCAAAGATTATATAAATAAATAAAACTTAAATAACATTCCAGGTCGGCTTCAGTTACTGTGCCGCGTCCTTGGTTCGCTTCTTCTTAGCGAACCATGCGTCGCTTCCGTCGTTCTCGATCGCTTCCTTTATCAGATCGTCGGCCTTTGGGTCGACTTTGGAGAGATCCGTGAACGCTTCGTCCCCGACGAAGCAGATTTCATGGTTGTTCTAAACAGAGGTACGTCTAATGAGAATGGGGAATGATCAGCATACCGGATCGGCGAGGATCACAACGACCACGGTAGCCTTGCCAGGAGTGTCAAGGCTCACCAGAGGCGTGTGGATGTACTTCTCGTTGGCCTCCTTCATCTTCTTCTCGAAGGGTTCTAGGACGGCGGCCGGACACGCAAAGGCGATTCGGCCGAAGCCAGTTCCTCGATCGAGCTGGGTGCCCGAAGGCAGCTGCACGAGCTGCAACGAGCACTGCTCCGAGCCGAACGAGAGAATCGCTTTCTCGGCTGTTTCTTCGATCACCTTCATGCCGCAAAGCTTCGACCAGAATTCTAAAAAATCAACGTTTTGAAATTTCTTGAGAGAAGATTTAAACGTACCCACGGATTCCTTCAGATTAGCGACGTTAACCGCCACTCGGCTCACGGGATCCGAGGTCTTCTTGTCTGGCAGCACGTAGAACGCATGTCCATCGGGGTCCCTGACTTCGAGTCCTTCCGGCGATTCGCTTCCCGCTTTCAGCTCTTTGATCTTGTTTAGAATTTCGTCGGATTCGATGTAGATGCCCTGTAATAATCAAAAATGTCAGTAAGCGAGCTGAAACATTGTAAACATGAGTGCGCAAGGATAGAAAACTGGTTGCGCAAATCCAGAGATAAAATCTATAAATGAAACGTGGACAACACGTGGTGTGTTTGGGAACTCGAAGGGAAGAAAACTCAAATGTGCGGTTCTTAGGATCTTGGCTACGACCGGTCATTATAGCGAACAAAACTTAGAATGAAAAAGCGCTCAAAAAGTTCATGTCCAGACGTCTAGAAATTAGCTATGCGTCTACAAAGCTGCCAAGGTCAAGTCATTTGAAGCCGACGTCAAGTGGAGAGCAGTCGTGTCCCGTCAGCCCGAGCTTCATTTCACGCTGTGCACAAACTCATAATTTTCAATTGGTCGACCCACCTTGTAATCGTTTCCAAGCTTGTACGATCCGATTTCGTAGTTGTAGGTGAGTTCGATGACGAAATGGTCGTCCTCAGCGCCGTATCCAACCATCGTCTTGCTCCAGCGACCATTGTACGGTCTAAAAATAGCTGGAATCATCAAAAACCAGATTTTGAAATCTTACCCATTGCACGAGGCCTTGCATCCTTCTTCGAACTCCTCATGCCGGAGTACCTTCATCCCCAGGACGTTCGTGTAGAAGTCATAGGTCGCCTTCCGGTTTCCAACTTTGAAAACGTAATGCAGCGCCCGAGCACTTCGCATCGCCATGGTCCAATGTTGTTGTCGTCCTTCGTGGAAGCCTAAAAGCAGAAAAGACAAACAACGCGTCGATGTGAGTCACACGACGCGAAGGCAACCGCCGCTCAACAGGGCAAAACATGCAGCGATACATGTCAAGGGCGTCTTTTTATTGGGGCTTCTACTGCATGCGTGGACGCTAATAACCCCGACACTCCCATCGTTCAAAGGACACCTTCCGCCTCCAAGCTATAATTTAATCATTGCGAAAACCTTTTGTCAAATAGATTTAACGAATCGATACGATGCAAAGTGAGACGTTTAAGTTCTTAATAACTTTATTGATCTCTAAATCTAACAATCACAAATTGAGCTAAAAATTCTTGTGTATTGATAGCTTCTTTTCAGCGCATCCGGATAGCGCTTCCGATGGTCGGTCTTCTTTAGGCGTAACGGGCCTTGCAGGACTTGAAAGCCTCGTTGAAGCCCTGGCAGAGGCTCACGTCGCTCTGGTTCTGCGAGCTAGAATGAGAAGATTATAATGCTGGAAGTAATAAAGCTCACTTACCATTCGAGGAACTGCTTCCATTCGAATTCGCAGGGCTGGCTGAGGGGCTGCTGCTGGTAGACGGGAGCAGGAGCAGCAGCCTGGGCCGGAGCCGGAGCTTCGCTGTGGCTGCTTCCACCGCCGGACATCATGTTTCCGATGGTGTGACCCTAGATACATAAGATGAGAGATGGGAACTTTTGGTATGACATCAATAGCTAATTTCATCAGCGTTTGGCAGGACCTATGATGAAATCTGCAAACGACTCTGCCCAATCACTAGACTCTAGCCGGAATAGAATTTGTTTACATCGGTAAAACGTGAGTACGATCCCAGGTTCCATAGATCAAACTGCACCACCACAAGTGCAAGGAACCGACCGCACTCACTGGAATGCGCTTAGGCCAAAATGAACTTTGCTTCTGGCGTTTGGTCTGGAATCGTCTGAACCGTCAGTCTGGACCACGTTCAATCATGACGCAGTCTACTTCAGCGTTCGAATGCCGATTCCAGACCACATTTCAGACTAAAGTCTCCGATTCGAGCGTCCTCTCAACGTCATTTCGGCAAGACCACCGGCTCGGACGGTCGTGCCGGACTTCCGCTCTCCCCTAACCCCAAATAAAAATAGACTTACCACAGCGGATCCGATGGCGACTCCACCGGCGGTGGCGGCCATCTGGGCCATCAGTCCAGGTCCTTGCGAAGGAGCGGCTCCAGCAGCGGGCATCGGAGTCGGCGCGGCCATCGGAGCGGCAGCGGCTGGCCGGGGAGCTGGAGGAGGAGCCGCGGCGTAGGTGGGCCGGGAAACGGGAGCCGGCGCGGGAGAAGAGCGGCGGACTGGGCCGCTGGAAGAAGGAGCAGCAGTGCGTCTACGGACCATTTTCTGAAAATAGAGAAACGCACGTTTATTTCAGATCATCAAGGAAGCACACGCGAAGACAAACAGAACGACGTTCGCGGGAAATCACGAGGACAAGTTCTAAAAAATGGAAAGCGGACGTTGGATTGGGACGCTTAAATAGGCCCAAACGTCTTACGAAATCGATAGATATCACGAGGAGATGGCGTCAAGGAAGCAGCGCTGGCGCGGAAGAAGAACGGAGTTTGACTCGTTTCGACAGACTGGCGGCAGGTGCCCCCGTGGTTTGCGTCAGACAAGAGAGGAGAAGATCAGACTCGAATCTTCTCGTAGCAACGCGACCGTAGGCACCGACTGATAGCTGACACTTTCGTTTTAGGACCGCGCTAGAGAAGTCAGCGCTTGAAAGTTCGCACAATCGGCACGGCGATCCAAGTTTGCATCGATTTTCGGGAAGCGGCTGGGAATCGTGGCTAATTTTGGGGTGTGGGGAAGGGTGGCTGGTGGCTTCACTTCCCATCCCAGATTGGAACGCGTTGTTTGGCGCTCATTGAAGAGCTATAAGTCGTTGGCTGAATGTAATTTCCAGCTTCAAACTTCGGTGCGTTTCTGAAGTTAGTCATAAACTGCCCCTGGGAGAACGCTGTCACCGACAAATAATGCGATTC
>KN167309.1:16818-27202 GCA_000757745.1 Steinernema scapterisci
CCGCACGCACACCAATCCTTTTTGTTTAGTCTTATCTTCGATGTAACAACAACCGACTTTCCGATTGCGCGTTACATTCCCTACAGTAGTCAATCAATCAGTCGTTCATTTCAGATCAGATCTCATGAGTACACCTTTCTTCAACGGGTCTGCCGGCGGCTTCCCGGATCCAGATGGTATGTGACTTCCTTTCTTTCAGGTTATGACTCTTCGATTTCAGTGGATTGGGCCGCCTTAGCTCACCAATGGGCAGCAAGAGCCCCTCCACCTCGTCTCCATCCTCCACAACCTCCAGCTCCTCCCGGCTACGCATATCCGCCGGCTTATCCTCCGATGCCACAGCCTCCGTTCTATGGAGCTCGGCCGCCGATGAACAACAGCGTACCTCGCCTCAAACCTCCACTGATCCCGCGTCCGACATTCCCGAATCAAGCACTACCTCACAACCCTTCCGGAGGATTCTTCTCTGCTGCTGCCATGTGCCCTCCTCCTCGCATGATGGCACCAAATGCAGCCGGAGCACCTCGTGTTCCAATGCCACCTCCTCCTGGACCTTGGAACAGCTGGGTCAATCCCTTGCCACCAGAAGAGCCGTGGTGTCCGAGAGGACCTCCACCCCGAGCGATGGTTCCAGCACCTCCTCCTCATGGACCTCCTCGCACTCCTTCACCACCTCCTCCTGTGACGCCTCCACCTCCCAACAAGGCTCCAGGAGCGGCCTACTCCGCCGAAGAACAGGACGAGTGGTCAGTGAGCTACGATCCCACCTTGGAAGCTGAAGGAGATGAGGTAGGTCTACTGTAAGCGGAACAGCTTGATATGCATTCAATCTTAGTACGTAAAATCCTGCGAATCTGCCAGTTCCGGGAGCGCCGAAGACTCTGGAGCACCAGAAGATTCAGAATTCGGAGGCGCCATGTCCCATTGGCTCACGGGGACGGCCGAAGCTTCATATCACCCCACCAACCACGAAGCCGCACACGCTGAATGGCTCCGTCAGCACCTTTCCAGTGCCGGCGACGATCCTCCTGCTGAGCCTGAGAAGCAGGTGAAGAAAATCCCGGCTTGGATGCAAGAAGCCCTTGAGAAGAAAGAGCTGGAAAGGCAGAAAAAGGCGGAAAAAGAAGAACGAGATAGGATCCTGGCGGAGCAAAGGAAGCAGAGAGAAGCAGAAAGGGCTGCCCTAAGACAAGGATTGGTAGTTGTTTCATTTTCTTGCTCTATCTAATTTTTCGCTATTCTAGAACAGCGACAGTGAAGAAGAGAATGAAACTCGCCAGGAGTCGCCTCCCCACGAATATCAAAGACTGACGGAAGAGGAAAAGGAAGAAATTCTGGTTCGAGCGATATCCAAGAAATCAGTTCTTATGTCCAACATTTCAGGTATCAAGCTTAAAAACTTTAATGACGGACGTTCTCCTAACCGTAACGGAAGAGGAGATCCACCGTATCAGCGCGCAAACATTGGAGAAGCTCAAACAGATCGAACAGAAGAAGAAAGGTAACCCAGTTTTCCCCACGTTTTCAGCTCCGCCAAAAGGCTGCTCATCGTCCCCTCGGCCATTTGTTAAAGTGCTCTTATTCAGCTCAACCCCAAATTGTTAGGCAAAGTGAGGCATTGGCCGCGCTTTCCGCATTCGGTAAGTCGTTTTTTCACTTTTTATTATACTCGCCACAGTTGTTGCAATATTTCGCTGGTAATAAATATGACTCATCTGAATGCGACTCTGGATTTATCTGCATCTGAGATTATGAGGATATCGATGGCTAAATTCGTGAATGATCTTGAGCTCGTTTAGGCGGCGATGACGATTCCGACGATGAGGAAGAGGAAACGCAGAAGGACGAAAACGAGTCCGCTTTTAAGACGCCAGATCTTCCGACTATTAAAAAACAGTTAAGTGATCGTTCTGAGGAGCCTAAGCAAGCAAGCCCAGGTAAGCTAATTCTTGTTAGAAACGGGTTGCAGGTATGGTTTCAGCGGCTTATCAGAGCTTGCCAAAATGGGTGTACATGTTAATTAGCTTGGGGTGTAGATGTGGGCCTGTCTGCGAGACACAATTCAGACAGCATCCTTTGATTCATGATTTGCCAGTGTAAGGGTCTGTGCTTGAGGTGGTTGGTCGGGTCGGAGCCATCATTCGTCGAGATGTGAGGGAGCGAACCGGTCGGAATTGACAACGGCGTTCGACATGGTCTAGACATGAACGAAAATGACACCTGACTTGTCTGCCTTATTGGCTTCGCTTGACTCGTGAAAACAGGCAGCATTCGTGCATCTTTTGAATCAGCGAACCTACCGTAATCTTCCTGCCAACAAAGTGCAATTCTAAAATCGACCTTTTCTTAAGCACCTCATAACCTTTCTTATTCAGATTCCTCTTCCTCCTCGCGAAAACGGCATCGTTCCCGCGACCGCCGTAGCTCCAAAGGTAACGCAACCATCCACTTCATTATGCAAATTGCCATGTTTCAGATGGGGACTCCCACAGAGAACACTCCTCCTCTTCGGAGCACAAACGGCGCCGCCGATCGAGATCTTCGGAACGCGAGCACAGGCGCCATAAACGAAGCTCTCGATCGCGCTCTCGATCGCGATCCCCCGAGAGGAGTCGGAAGGTTTGTTGCGTCTTCCTGTCACAGTTTTGACCAAAACATTTTGTTTCAGCACAGCGGTAGCCATCGAAGAAACGGCCGCTGAGCGCCAGAAGGCGCCTTTTCGATCTTTGGGATTTTGTAACAATGATCGTCATTGTTGATACGCATTTTAGGTTATCGATAAAAGCTTCCATGTCTGAAGGTGGAGAAATTAGGAGATCATTGTCAGCCCTCGACACCCGCACACCCCTAAACTCCTTATCAAGATTGGGTTGTCGATATAATTTATGTCACTTTTAGGATGTTTTTAAGTTGTTTTGAGCCACTCCGGGCAAACAAACATTTGCGTCGAGTCATCGGCGTTTCTGACTTCCAGCTTAGCGCGGGGGTGCTTAGGATTTGTCGCGTTTCATTCACACATGCATTCAAAAAACAACAATTGTCGCGAGCCATCTGTCGCCGGCGTTTTCGGGAACGCGTTTTGTTGAATTTTCATAAACATACGTGCGTGTCTTGTCCTTGTGGAGATACTTTGAAATGGCCACGATGGGTTCCTAATATCTCAGCATTCCATTTCGGTGACCGGTGATTTCAAAGGTCATAAATGTTGAGGAATCGTTTAGGTCAGAGATAAGCGCCCACACAGCGGCAGGATGGGTATGAAAGGGCACTGATCGCCTTGGGGTCACTTGAGCTGGGTGCGGTTTATCTCGCCTTGAATCGCTTTTTAGGTGTTAATGCTATTATGCGTTTAATCTGCTGAGCTCGGAGTCACAATCGGTCCCAAACCGGCCCTCCCTAAAAACCACAATTCCACTTCCTGTGTACCTGGCGTACCTGCTGACCAAAGCTGCTTCCAAAACTCGCTAGTGCGCTCATGTTTCAATTTGTTGAGCAAGTGGAGCACCGAAGATCGATGATGAGCTGCGGTCGCCAGCTTTTTTGCATCGGCACCGCGGGTTAAACCCCGAATTTGGGGCTGCGAACACCCGAAGCGCGGGGAACACGAGGCGGCTGTTTGGGAGCGACTCGTTAATTCGCTTATCGCGGGTTCCTCCTCCTTCCAGGCTTCCTCCGGGAAGCAACTCCCGACTTCCCCGACGCCGTCTGCTTCTCCGAATCCTCGTCTGCGTCCAGAGTCAAGCAAAAACTCGTTTGCGTGTCGGACGATTGTCAATTGTTTATCCAAGGGATTACGTGTGCCTTCACCTTTCACTGCAAACCGAGCCATCCGGGCCTCTCGCAGCTTCTCCGTGTAAGCCTCGTTGAGGGACAACTTTGATGTCACTCGCTGGGAATCTGGCACCTACGCTTCTATTTGCCACTCCCTGAATTTCTACGAGTCGAGTCCTTCTGAATGCCTACCTTGACCCTTGACCTCCCTAGAACGTTCCAGTCCTAATCCCCAAATTTGGATCCTAAAAGGTCACACCTTCCAAAATACGTTCCTCTCGCCCGGATTCCCCGTTTCCGTGCCTAATGCATAATTCATGCGTTGTTTCGTCGAGTATTTTGACGAGAAGTTCTGATGAGCGCTCAACGCCGCCGCACGTCTAGTCGCCAATAATCGCTGGGCGCTTCAAGCGCACGCCTAAACGCGTAAATATTTTGCGCGTACGTCTGTTTAATTTAACTTATCTCCTCGCAGGGCCTTTCGCGGTCTTCGAAGTGCAACGCGCGGCTCGAGGGGAAAATATTTATAATTTATTGTGAGGCGGCTCTGGGAGCCTCTTTTGGCTATTGATAAGGGTCGAGTTACGGACGGGACTTCGTTGTTTTGGCAGCGTTTGGGGTTAGAACTCTTGCCACTTCCTGACCCCCTGTCCGAAACTGCAATAGCTGGTTCCGGTTCCCAGTTTTTGAAGCCCACAAATTTGAGCTCACGCACTTCCCTAAAAACGTCCTCCATTCATCAATACCTGCTTCTTGAACTTCTCCCACTTCTTCTTCCCGATGTCCTAAATTCATTATACTTTTCCCGCCGTCAACAAAAGTTCATCTTGAGCGTCGTTCAAAAAACAGCCTAAACTCTTCCCTATGCATTAACATCCTACAAGTCCAAACCGTATTTTGTGTTTAGTAATAAATTAGGAGCCTAAGAATAGAAATGTGGGTGTACAAAGAGAGATGGTCGCTGGACCCTGGCGATTAGAGAAATGTAACTTTAGTGTAAGAAAGTGGTCTGGGGTGCGTGAGGAAAGGTGCTTGAAGACCTCGCGTCTTTCGCTGAGTGGTCTGGGTCTGATTTTCTGTTTTACAGCGCTGGTTCGGAAGCCGAAAACCTGAAAATAGTAAGTGTGAAATTCGCTTAAGAATTCCGTGTTTGTAAAAACGATTAAAATGACGCGCCTGCAAGAAAAGACGAGAGATTACACTGTTTGCTTAAAAGTGCTTCCGGAGGCTAGGAGATGCCACGCAGAGGGAAGGTACGGCAAGTCTGACAAATATTTGACGGGGTGGCCTTGGTTGAGATTGGACCCAAGAGGGTTTTTATTGTGTTGAGAGTGTGGGAGGTTCTCAGGGTCACAAAAAACGAACTGGTCTTGGATCCTTTGCCTGAGAACACCGACTTCACAAAGCCGGAGATCTTTGGATGGTTCCTGAATCATTCAGGAGTTTTATGATAGATCGTTAACTCGCGCTTCCGCCTCATCTTGAAACCTAAATTAGTCTGCGAAATCCACTTGTCTATGTATTGGAATCGCTTCCTCCCCCATCTGCCACTTTCCTCAGAGCTCAAAAACGGCACCCAACTTCCGCCAGTCCATCTCCCCAATTTGAAGGATTACCTATTGTCACAAGATCTCGGAGTTATAAAACCTTAGGATTCCCATGTTCCCACTCATTTCTGGAAACCCAAAACTATGCGAAAGTGATCTTCGAATGTCATGACTTTGTTGACTTCCTGTTTGTTTTCCTCTCTCGTCATTATGAGCCGCGAATATGATATTCTGGGATCCATACAATTCTTATGTGTGCAGGGTAGTGGATGAAGCGCATGTTTCTCGTTTCTTATGCACACATGGACGTTAGTTTGCGTTTTTGTTTCCGTGGGATACGGAGAACCTTTAGGATAGACTGGATATTCTGAGATCTAAGCAATCTAAACACGTTTGGCTGGTTACCCATTAATTAGCCAAGCTTTGGCTCCCTTTTGTCGTTTCCTCATGTCTCCTTTTGACCCTTAGACAACTGTCTAAAATGTCTCAACCGGTTCTGATGTCTACTCTGGTCATTTGTTTAATTGTCTTCAGACAGAAAAGGTTTCATTTAGACACGGTCAGGCTCTGTCTAGACCGGCTTTTCACCGTCTCATTCCTTTCCCCTCACTCTTCGTCGACCGGTCGGGTCCGGAAAAGCCCTCCGGACATGTTTCGAGCCTTCTTTCGAGCGATCATGGACCATGAGATCCCATCCCTGTTCCCCAAGTTAGCTCCTCCCCTTCCGAGCTCACAATTCACGTGTTTCCGACACCGTCCGAATGCATAAGAAACCACCTCCTAACTCCCTCATCTCCAGATCGTAGAGAATGTGCGTTTGGTGAAGATTTCGACCGTCGCCACTTTCTTTCCCTCACCACTTTCGCCCTCCTACTTCCCTCGTCTCGCAAAGCCGCCCGAATCCTCCGAAGATGCCGACGCCGACTACAGTAAAGTTGCTATTCGAAGAATCGCAGCCGGAAGACGACGATGTTGGTGAGTTGATTGGAGTGGCTGGTGGATCCTCGTGACGCGTCGAAATTTCAGCCAATTGGACCCAAGTCAAGTCGGTTCGGCCCGGCAAACATCGCCTGGTCCGAGCTTCGCGGGCGCTCGCCGTCGCGATTCTCGTGGCGCTCATCATGCTCGTACTTGGGATTCTGCTCGGAGCCGTGGTTCTCCCAAACGCCTTTGGACAGTGCGCCGAGAAGAGCAAGGTGAGTGAAGATTTTCGGGGTTCTGGGTTGCCCTAAACGGGAATTTTACGGTTCCACAATGGTGGACATCGGTTTGTTAGTTTGCAGCGTGAATTTGACAGATTTTCGAAATTCGGGTGCGAGTTTTACTAGTTCGGTTTGCGTGTGCTTTGGTTTTTTTTGCCCTCGAGGTTCCTTTTTACGTTGGCGACAAACTCAATTTCCGTATTTCTAAAATTACCATTTTAGAGCGGCATCCCGATCTTCTGCTGAACCCTCCTCGAAAGACTTATTGAACCCCATCAAAGTGATTGATTCCAATTGCTTTGAATCCGGTTTTGAACGCTGAAAAATCGCTGATTTGCGATTTTGTGATTCCCTTCAGTTGTGCCGCTTTTCAATAAAAACCATTTTTGAAATTCTGTACATAAATTATGTGCCAAAAGCGATTTTACGTTCCCCTTTTTGTGCCCCGAAACGCCTGATTTTTGGATGACCTTGAAAAGGGCAAAAAACGATTGCGTGATTCGTAGTTTCATCTGCGATTTTTGTGTTCTTCGGTGTTGTAATGTGGGATTTTGCAGAGCGAAGAGATCGTCGAACCGTCGATCGAAGAGCAGATCTCTGCAGAATGCGGCTCGTCATACCCGTGGAAACACATCCGACTGCCCGAAGACGTCGAGCCGACGAACTACAAACTGCTCCTCCACCCGAACCTCACCACGCTTGCCCTCCTCGGCTCCGTAACCATTGATCTCAACATTCTCACGAAGACCAAATTAGTAGTTCTACACGCGCAGAAGCTGAATATCACGTCGTTCAAGTTCCAAGTCGACGGGAAGAAGGTCGAAGCTGAACACGTAAGATTTCGTTTTCGTCGAATTCTTCTCTGATTTCCAGTTTTCAGCTCATCTGCGATCGCGTCAACCAATGGGCTTTCCTGCTTTCCCAGACCGTTTCTCCCCGGGACAACCTCCAGTTGCACATCGATTATGAGGGTGCAATCCAGAAGGATCTCACTGGACTCTACCTGAACACGCACATCAAGAGCGACAACTCGAAAACGTAAGTTTTGCATTCAGTTTCAGCGCTTAAAACGTCCTTCCTCTTATTTCAGCTACTCGGCCATCACCCAATTCGAACCGACTCTCGCTCGCAAAGCGTATCCCTGCTTCGATGAACCCAACTTCAAGGCCACTTTCGACGTTTCCGTCGTCCGCGAACTTCGCCACGTCGTCCGTGCCAACATGCACCTCATCCGCTCCGAGGAATACGGCTCCGGACTCGTCATCGACCAGTTCGCTCCTTCTGTGAAGATGAGCACCTACATCACCGCATTCGCGGTTTTGGACGGATTCAAGAAGGTCCAGAAAACGACGACGAAGACCAAGAAACCGGTGGATGTCACGCTCTACGCGGCTGGAGATTCTATCAGGAATCAGTCGGAGTTTGGCCTCACGACTGGAATCAAGGCGCTGGAGTATTTCGAGAAGTTCTTTGACATCCCTTTTCCTCTGCAGAAGACAGGTTAGATTGCTGTGTATAACCTTTGAATAACTGTGGATTTCAGATCTCGTGGCCCTGGACGATTTCTCAGAAGGAGCGATGGAGAACTGGGGATTGGTGACCTTCCGGGACGCGATGCTCCTGTACAACGAAGTCAGGTCGACGGAGAAATCGCGCGAAATGGTGGCTCTGGTAGTGTGCCACGAAATCGCCCACCAGGTCAGTTTGAGTATCTCAAATCAAGGGTAATGAGCTGATTTCAGTGGTTCGGAAACTACGTTACCATGAAGTGGTGGAGCGACCTTTGGCTTAACGAAGGCTTCGCCAATTACATGGAGTACCTCTGCGTGGACGATCTCTATCCAGAGTGGAACGTCCTTAACGACTTCTACGTTGAGAACTTCCTGCAGAGTATGCTCCTCGACGGCTTCGCCTCTTCCCACGCTGTTTCCAACGACGTCGAGGACCCAGCGCAGATTGGTTCCATGTTCGACGTCATCTCGTACCAGAAGGGCGCCTCCATCATCCAGATGCTCCGCGGTCTCGCTGGAAAGGACGCGTTCCAGATTGCCTTGCAAGAGTACCTCAAAAAATTCGCCTACGAAAACGCGAACCGAAATGATCTGTGGACTATTATCCAAGAGGTGGGCGATGCTACTTGAGTGCTTAGTACAAAGATTGCCTTTAGCACGTGACGCTCTCGAACGACATTTCCGTTGCTGAGGTGGCCGAAGCTTGGACTTCCCAGATCGGATATCCCGTTATCACGGTCGGGCTGGACAAGGGATCTATGGTTGTCCACAACCAAACCAAGTTTTTGCTCTTGGAATCGGAGCGGAACAGCGACAAGTCCAATGCTGTTTGGCCCATCCCTATCCCGTACAGATCCGATCTGAGCGAAACGATCAGCATGATTTGGCTGAAACCTGATCAGGAGAACGGTAACTAAACTTAGCCAAGAACAGTTAATCATCCATATTTTCCAGCCATCGTCCGCATCAGCGAAAACGTAAAATGGGTCATTGCCAACACCGAGTCCCTGGGCTACTACCGCGTCATCTACGAAAAGGATATCTACCGGGAACTCATCAAGCAACTCAACTCCGACCACCTCAAACTCTCCGCCGTTGATCGAGCGACGATCCTCAACGACGCGTTCTTCTTCGCAAAATCAGGTCATCTGTCGATTGACGTGGCTCTTGATCTTGTCAAATACGTGGAAAGTAAGCTTAAATCTAGCAAACTTGGTTCTTATTGGATTTTTACAGATCACGCTGAAGTGGAGCGCATTCCATGGGTCGTCATCATAACGCACTGCAAGGTCATCGAACAGATGATAGCCGAAACACCCATGATCGAGCAGTTCAACGTAATACTAAAGCTTTTTTGGATTCTGTAACGTTGCTATTTTTTAGAAATTCGAGCGATCTTTGTTCCTAAAGGCGTACGAGCGCTTGGGATGGAAGCGCCCGACGAAGCACGTGGACCGAATGCTGCAGACTGAGGTCCTAGCGATGGCTTGCCGGCTACAGATCGCCGATTGTTCCAAACAAGCTCAAGCGCTCTTCAAGAAGTGGCTTTCGAATAAAAACGCGTAGGTTATGGCCAAAGAAGATTAGGGCAATCTGTTTCTTTCCAGTGTCTTCGTGGACATCCAACCCTTCGTCATCGAAGAAGGCGTCCGCCGTGGAACCACCGCCGACTGGGAACGCGTGTACGAGGAATACACGAAGACGATGAATCCGTCGCAGAAGCTGATGCTCTTGAACGCGCTCGCCTCGACCAAGAACGTGAAACTGATCCACCGTTTCATGAAGATGTGCCTCGACCCTGCCATTGTTCGTCCCAACGTTCTTCCCAGAGCTTTGGGCATGCTGATGCAGAATAAGGTCGCTGCGTTGTACGCTTGGAGGTTTTTCAAGATGAACTATGACAAGTTTGACGAAATGTGAGTCTCTCGATGATGTTGTTCGCTCATGAAGTCCTCCGTTTTAGAATCGGCGGAACGACTACTATGCTAGGAATGATGTCAAAGTCGATTATCGAGAACTTCAACACTGAATACGATCTCCACGAAACCATGGAGTTCTTCAAGGGCAAAAAGGTATTCCGGAGATTTCCATAGCCACTAAGATTCACATTCAATTCCAGATGGGAGCTTCAAGAGCTCGTGTGGACCAAGCCGTCGAGAACATCATTCTCAACGTCCAGTGGCGCAGGATGAACGAAAAGGCCCTCGACCGGTGGCTTAGGAAGTGGGATTCGAAGCGAGGCGCGTATCGAACTTGATTTTTTTGTCTTTTGTTTGAAATTGATTACCATTTACGTTTATGCATCATATGTATAAAAGTGATTCATCTAAAAATGGGTTTCAGGTTTCAGTCA
>KN167310.1:4580-26063 GCA_000757745.1 Steinernema scapterisci
TGATCGTTGTAAAAATGATCCTAGACTTCAGCTGATCAGAATGCCTTTGTTTCTCGTATTTTTACATGCTAATCAAGTCGCCGTTAGCGGAGATAAGAGCGTCTGGGTGGTTTACCTACTCCTTGTTACTACTATCTTGGGCGTTATCTTGGATCCACATTCACTTAGCACATCAGAGATCACATCCAGGGTTCTCAAATAAGAGAAATATCCTTGATCCCCGGGCAACCCGAGACACAACATAACGCTGTTTTCGTCTGGCTGCCTTCGCCCCATCAGAGTTAATATTTGGATAGCTGTGATTGTTGTCACGTCGTTGTGACGGGAAGCCAAAAAGTCAGACTTAATCCATGTGTACTGGGTGAAGTTATGACCTCAGGATCACGGGATTCGAAGGTGTTTATGCAATAGGGAGAGGATGAGCCAAATATGCGAATAGAGCAAACAGGAATCATGGAATCCGGAAGCTCGAAAGTCGTGTTTACCAGGTGTGATCAGCTGGGGAGCAACGAGTCAGTGTCGCAGGGGTAGGTCAACATGTGTTTCCAGGGTCCCGAAGGTCAATCAGCTGAAGTCAGCTGAACCTTCCTCTCAATCTGAGCCAGCCAACTTAGACGATTGGCTAACACCGTAGATCAGCATGCCTGACTTGACCCATTCCCATCGGTTTTGCCGCCCAAACCAGGTGTCAAAGTCACACTTCGATACCCACTGCTACTAGGCTCCGCTTGGCATTGCTTTGTCCTGTGAGCGCTGATATATCTACTCTGTCACTGCTGAAACCGGCTTTTTATGACCGCCTGAGTCCCGAAATGACAGATAACTTCAAGAACCCCAACGTTCTTCAATGGTGCCAGGACTCAAGCCGTAAGATGCCTCCCTCACGGGACAGAGAATCGAGCCGCCGGAACTTCCGCCAAGCCAGCTTGACGCAAAGCCAGGTAAGCCATGAATCCAAACTTAGCTTAACACTGGCATTTTCTAGGCCTCAGACCTGAGCACAGTGAACACGGACAGATCCGGCTCTTCCATGGCCACCACCTCCACGCAGTCCCTGAATACGATTGACAGAACACAGATCCAAAAGCGAGATTCTGGGTTTAGCTCCGGTTCCAGTCAGCCTGCGGAGTCAAGAAGGACGACCTACAGTAATGGAGTTGAAAATAGTCGACCCAGCAGAGACAGCCTTGGACAGCTGAGCACTATGTGTACGGATCATCACGGATCCGATTGGTATGTGATGAGCGAAGAGGCTTGTCGTACCCTTACGACACCTACCAAAGCCTCTAATCGTCATCCCCGAGAGCCTAGGACTAGCAGTCCGTTTGGGATCCGTTCGACTCAAAGCCAGGTAAGTCCATCACCCCGAAAACCTCCTAAACGGTCGTTTTATAGCTGCCAGACCTGAGTCGAGTAAACATGGACAGGACCAACTCTCCCATGGTTCATCATTTCGAGCACTCCGTAGACAGCGCCGGCAGGACACCTTTCATATCCTCCCATCGCCAAGAACGGGATTCCCGTGAGCCTAGGACTAGTAGTCCGTTTGGAATCCGTTCGGCTCGAAGCCAGGTAAGTCCATTATCCCAAGAACTCCCAAAACGGTAGTTTTCCAGCTCCCAGACCTGAGCCGAGTGAACATGGACAGGCCCTCATCTCCCATGGTTCATAACATCAAGCATTCCCTGGACAGCGCTGCGACAAGACAGATCCAAATCCGAGATAATCGCTCCAGCGAGCCTCGAAGAGCGACTTATACTAACGGGGCTGGAAGCTCCAACTTTGACAAGGAATTCTTCGCCGACGACGCGAGTCTGTCCTTTATTGGCGAAGAAGTGGACAGGTTCAGTATGACGTCAACTACCGTATCCTCCCATCACCAACAGCGCGAATCTCGAGAGCCTAGGACTAGCAGTCCGCTTGGGACCCGGTCGAGCGAAAATCGGGATAGCTCGTAGGTTGGGTTTTTGGCCTTCTGAAGCCTAAGTGAGACCTATTTCAGGACCCAAGACCCCAGTTTCGGGATCTCCAAGACTTCCCTAAACTTCGGCTTCGTCAACATTGGCGACATTTACCAGAAGGAGGTTCTGATCCATAATTATAGGAATGTTACGGAGATGGTCCAGCTGGTTATCACAGGCTCGAATTCGGCGTTCAAGGTCAGTTTAAGGCTTGAGCCAAACTCTAAATTTCAGGTTTCAGGTCGATCATTCCCAGATCACCCTTGAACCCAAAGAAAGCCTTCCTGTAAAAGTCAGCTTCTCCCCGCCGAAGCCTGGCAATAATTTCCAGGCCACCCTAAGAATCTGGAACGCTGAGATCAAATATGAGCTTGCCCTATTTGGCCACGAAGGAACAGCTGACGTTGTGGTCCAAGGAGGCCAGCCATCTACACATGGTATCAATGTCCCGCTGACCGACTCGGATAAGACTACTTTTACGATTAAGAACGAGGGTGACAGGTAAGCTTCAGCAAGACCTTTAAACGTCTTGAAATTCGCAATTTTTAGGTCCGCATTTGTGTGCATCCAAGGCTACGACATCGTAACCAAAGAACTCAACCCTCCTTATTTTCGTTGTAGGACCCCATCCTTTATTTTACGTCCTCAGTGGGAGAAGGTAAGTTGTGAAATCATGGACTATTCTAGTAAGCATGTTTTTAGGATGTGGAAATCTCTTGTCCAGGTCTCAAAAATACCGCCGTTTTGGTCTTCTGGGGTGAGGAATCCCATAGACAAAGACTGAAGGCGCTTGGATACGAGAATAACTTTACAGGAATGCACTTTTCGGGAGAGAATCTGAGCAGTTCTGAGAGCGATTTCAAGAGAAGCAAAGACGACATCGAGGTCTTCAATGAGCAGTTAAGGAAGATCGTCGTCCGACCCAAAAAGATGCATAAGAGCGCGAGGTCGGGGGCTAGCGTTGTCAGGAACTGAGTCTCAAAGCTTTATTTTGTGCCGCTTACTATTTTCGGCTCACCAAAAAATAAAGAGAACAGATAAAAGTAGTCCCGTGTAGATACTGACGCCTGCACAGCCGCACCTTGCATATCCACCAGTTGCTTGTTCGATGAAGTCGCAGTATCGGGAAAGTCGCATGTAAACGGCTGAAATTAAGTTTTTGGGCAAACCCATGTTTTCGTCTTACCTGGGTAAGTAATCTGATCGGCCACATCATGATCGTAGCTCAAGCATTCGATCCCGAATGACGTAATTCCGACCACAAAATACTTCTCTTTAACCTTGTCATAAGCGACCACAGGACCTCCGCTGTCGCCAAAGAAAACTCCTCCAGTAAGGGATCCAGCGCAGAATCTGTGGCCAACGTTTTTGGACATAGTTCTATGGCGCAATCTTAATTTTAGAATGAAATTTTGCTAAGGTAGGAAGAACTGACCTGCAGGTGTCATCAGGAAGCCATACGATATGTTTCTGCATCAAATGACCAGAGCCGAAGTGGCCTGCATCAGGTCGACAGCTGCCTTTCGTAGCTCCCCAGCCGAGAGCTGTGATCTTGAGCTGGGTGCGGAACCTGGAATCGTCAAAGGCCACGTCGTAGTAGATGGCGCGGGTGACGTTTCTGTCAAGCTGTAATGGAATGGGTGCAGTCATTTCAATTCAAGACTCTAGTCGTCTGAGACAGTTTTGAAACGTTTCACAAGCTTGAGGCGTCTCTCCAGCAGTAGTTTCACCTTTCAAACGTACCTCAATAATAGCCAGATCGTGATGAGCACCTTCCTCTCGTGTGTACGTGTAGGAATCATGAATCGTCACGTGGGTTGGCTCATAAGTCCTCTCCGATCGTTTCCCTCTGGCAACTCCTCCGCACTCGTTTTTCTGATGCCCGAGTACGATGGTTGTTTCTCGGAAAAAGGACTGGCCTCTCTTGACGCAGTGGGCAGCGGTGAGAATGTGCCGTTTGGAGATAAGAACGCCCGAACATACAGAGTAACCAGCCGGGTCGGGATCATTCTCGTTTGGGCACAGTTGAGCGACGGCTGGGAAATGGTCATGACCCAGCACCTCGTGACCTCCAAGAATCTAAAATCAAGGAATCCGGTTTTTAAGGCGAAACGTGAAAATTCGAACCATTCGCTTGATGGAAACGCATTCCGATAAGAACAGGATAGGAAGTAGGGCATGTAGAAGCCGCAACATCGCGGTGTGTCCAGTGGAAAGCAAGGTATGAGCTCTGTTTAAGAGTGTTCTTATCAGTGGGGTGGAGTGGAAGGTAGAGAGTGACACAAAAAGTGATAAGAAGGAGAACGTGTAGTATGTAATTCCGGTACTTCAAAGGTCAATTCGACCTCCAAAATTACAAAATCTTGTGAGGCCAACCGACTCAGAGCGACGCGTTGACCGTGAACGTAGCTTAACATGGCTCATACATCTCTCACTCATTTATGAGTTGTGGCTTGAGAAGAAGCCTGCGTTGACACCTTCCGAGTCACAGTGACAACATTTAAGGGCGTCTTCTCTGCTATTCCCAAAAATTCCAATCGCAAATTTCTAAAGCTGACTTTTACCATTAGTCCCAAAAAAGCCACACGTACTTGTTCAAGGTCAAGTACAGCAGCGGTGGCAGACCCATGTAGTTCAAAAGATAGCTCACAGAGATGGGGAAGTCGACAGCTGGAATATGAGGGAAGTGGCCGTAGGTGAAGAGGAAGGTCAGTGCCATGTCCACGGCGAACTTGATGAACGCGTAAAGTAAGATCGGCATCTCTTTGAAGGCCTTATGCTTGCTCCCAACTTTGCACTGGATCCATATCAGATACACGACGATGACCACGTAGATTAGGAGAGTCAAACAGAGGCTTCCCATGATCATGTACGGTCTGGATCAGTACGGTATATGGCTTGGAATAGTCGTATTTAGGGAGGAACTCTTCGGGCACCGTCAAGTAGCCATACCAAGGCGAGTACAGCATACAGTAATTCAGGATTCCGAAAATCCAGACCGCCGCTAGAGCCACCTTATGGATAAGACTCGGATATTTCAGTCCGCAGATGATCTTCAACCGATTCATCGCCAAGACCAGACTCATCCAGGCTTCCATTCGAACCGCCGACGACATCCATCTCAAGAGTACCGTGGCCAAGTTGTCCAGGTTTGAGTCGTGGATAATACGGATATAGATGGCCATGAGAAAAAGGGAGAATGGCGTAAATGACGCTTGCGACCATCTTAGGGGTAAACTCCGAAAAAGTGACTCTAAGATCTCAGGTGTGACTAAAGGACTAAAAACAAACTTGAGTGTCCTTTTATATATTTGTTTTTTGGATTTTTAGTTTGATCTCTCCGCGGGAAAAATCTTTTGCAGTCATTCAACCAGATAATGGGTTTGTTTACCTCTTGGCTCAGAGGACTTAAGCTTGTTTTCAGATTGGTTCTTATGGATCTTTGTGGCAGACATCGGATTGCCGGTGAAGGAGGATCTGAGTAAAG
The DNA here is from genome assembly GCA_000757745.1 of Steinernema scapterisci. Classification (NCBI taxonomy): domain Eukaryota; kingdom Metazoa; phylum Nematoda; class Chromadorea; order Rhabditida; family Steinernematidae; genus Steinernema; species Steinernema scapterisci. The sequence continues at coordinate 10,029 of KN167310.1, forward strand.
GATTAGCAGGTCGAGGAGAAGAGAGATTTGGACTCTAACTAGGTACAGAAGGTTGAACTCTTAGTGTCTGCTCGTCTAAGTCATCAAGAAGAGATGCACTCAAAGTGCAAAATACAGATTTCGCTCTGAAACATTGGTTTCGTGGGGCTTCGAGAGACCCTAGGAGCATAGGGACATGATAAAGACAAGTTCAAGTAGTGTTTGTGCCAGTATGACTTTTACTAAAACCTGATTTTCACGTAAAATTTATTGAAATCAACTTTGCAAAACGTGTATTCAATTCATTCGACCTGATCCATGACGGCGTTCCACTCGGCGTTGAGTTCCTCCTTGAGCGCTTCCTTAGGCTTGGTCATGTACGCCTCCAGATCACGATCGAGCTCCTCCGCCGTCGTCTTTGGCTTCTCCTGGCGGCTCTCGACCTGATCCATGACGGCGTTCCACTCGGAGTTGAGTTCCTCCTTGAGCGCTTCCTTAGGCTTGGTCATGTACGCCTCCAGATCACGATCGAGCTCCTCCGCCGTCGTCTTTGGCTTCTCCTGGCGGCTCTCGTTCTTCTTATCTCCGCGCATTCGGTCTCGGCGGACGTGGGTCCGTTTTCCTCGGCCTCCCCTCTTCCTCACTGGCTCCATGGATCTGTCCTTGTTCTTGGAGATAACTCCAGATCGCCGTTTTCCGCTCCTCGAGATCCTGGAAGCGGCGACGGAAATTCTCTCCGCAAGGGAGGGTTTCTTCTCTTCAACAAGGGTCATTTTTAGCTCTCGACCGTCCAAAGCGAGTCCTCGGAAGTCGGCGAGCAGCTTCGCAGTTTTGCTGCGGTCCACGAAGACGTCGGCGGATCCGAGGGAACGCCCGCTTCTGTCATAATGGAGACAAGTCTTGGTCGGATTGTAGTTGGTGAAGAGATCCTTGAGGTCTTCTTCGATCACGGAAAAAGCCAGATTCTCAATGGTTATCTTGGCTGACTTGGAGTTGGGAGACCTTCTGGGGTTGGGAGAGAATCCCCGTCCACGGTTTTGGCTTCTGCGATTCCTGCCGTTCCTAGAGCGGCCTTCTCGAAGTCGGCGGCCTCGAGGTCCGAGCTCAGAGCCGACGAGGCTGACGAACTTCTCGACGGTGGTGGCCATGGTTGGTTCGGGTTTTTGAGGCAGTTTGTGCAGGAAAACTGTTGGTGACTTCTCAGGGATCGTGAGGTCTTATATGGTCGCAAAGTGATGCTTAGGATCAGGGAGAACTCATGCTTCAGGGGTCCCACTTGGGGCACTTCAGGATTCAAAGTAATGCTTCCGTCGAAGCCTAGATTTCCCACTTCAGAAGCAGTGAAGCAGTCCCGCAAGCGCTCCTCAATCCGCTTACAGCAATCCGAAATCGAGTGTCGACCGAAACGTTTTCGTCAAAGACCAAATCAGAGATCAAAAGCACGTCAACGGACCTCCCACAGCGCTGCAAGCTTATCAGCAGAAGCCCGACCGGTCGCTCGTCGATGAACTGTTGAAAATGACCATTTTGATCTGTCTGGACTCCAACTGAGACATCGAGATTTCCAGTGAAGTCTAGAGTCTAGACTTGCCAGCCGAACGACCGGTCGATCGGATGGATTCACGCGAAATGACGCTTCTGCTGCTTCATTTAGACAAGACCGTCTAGCCTTCATCGATTCCAACCAGACACCGGTACAACCTTATCAGAACTAACCAGTCACGCACCAGCCTACGTGCGAAATGACCACTACGATCGGCTGTCTCGAAGGCCAATCGAAGCAAGTCTAGACTTCCTTCGAATCATCATCACATGAACCCACCGCTCATAAAATATGCACTCTCCCAGAATGACTAATCCGCGATCCACTATCTAGCAAATCCCAAAACAGTGTGAATCAGACCCAGACTCCAATGAGACATTCGAGAAAAATTGCAGACACAATACAAAAGGAAATTTATTCAAAGCGCATCTGAAACGGCAAACTCAAACTTTTATTAAAGTAAGTTTTCAAGGAAATAATTACATTAAAAGTGATACAGTTACACATAGTTTAATCACAGATTACAGCACGGCTTCTTCTGTTGGGCATCGCTGGTGGACGGGGTGATCGTCACCGTTCCTTGCGGCGGCAACGGCATTCCGCTGTTTCCGACATGCTTGTTGCTGACGGCCTTGTAGATCTCCGTCAGGATGTTCGTGAACGCCGCTTCAACGTTCGTGCTGTCCAGGGCAGAAGTTTCGATGAACGAGAGCTGGTTGCGCTCTGCGTATGCCTTGGCCTCATCGGTGGGCACCGCTCGAAGGTGCCGCAAGTCGCTCTTGTTCCCGACGAGCATGATCACGATGTTCTGGTCCGCGTGATCACGCAGCTCCTTCAGCCAGCGTTCGACGTTCTCGTACGTCACGTGCTTCGCGATGTCGTAGACCAGCAGCGCTCCGACGGCTCCACGGTAGTAGGCCGAGGTGATGGCGCGGTAACGTTCTTGGCCGGCCGTATCCCAGATCTGCGCCTTGACCGTCTTTCCTTCGACCTAAATTTGCGCGTGATTAGAATCACCCTGACGTTGCTGGAATTCGGCTCACCTGGATGCTCCGTGTGGCGAACTCGACTCCGATCGTCGACTTCGATTCCAGGTTGAATTCGTTGCGCGTGAAGCGGGAGAGCAGGTTGGACTTTCCGACACCTGAGTCACCGATCAGGACGACTGAAACGAATTAGGTCAGGAAAATGTCGTGCTACGTGGCAAGCTCACCCTTGAAGAGGTAGTCGTACTCGTCGTCTCTCGATCCCATTATTCACGTTGGTTCTGAAAAATGACAAACGTTTCAATCAACATATTGGCTATGAGAGGGCGAGCGGCAAAAACGCGAAAACGGGCGCATGACCACCACCAGCTCCGGGGCACCGTCATCATCAACACACCGACGTCGACGCCTCACCACCCCCTCGCCCCCAAACGTTATACACACAACAGAGCAGCGCCACACGTCGATTGATGCTGGCAGCAACGCGCAAATCGCCGCATATGTTTAGCAATCATTTTGTAGACTCGAGCGTGCGTTAATTAGCCTAACCAGACGCTTCTTCAGACGTCACTGAGTTTTGAGACAGCTGCGAAACGCATCTTGAACATCAAATCACTGGTTTTTCGGTCGGCGGCAGACGCATTTTTGACTTCCAAAAGGTCCGAGATCGGTCGGATTCCCATATTAGACCTAGACATAAGGCGCAAGCTAATTTCAAACATTCAAAAAGCAGACAGCAATTTAGACGGGCGAAAGTGCAAGCATATGTAGACAGCACAGCGAACAGACTAGACCTAAACGAACGCGTTCCCAGACGGCGTAGGGGCTAATTTCACGCATCAAAAGACGACCAAACCGCGGCAGCATTTAAGACAGCAACGAGCTTCCTCCTAGACATTAAAAGCGCGCGCTATCTGCTGTCTACAAGCAGCTATCAGATTCCTAGACTAGACAACGTGCACATCCATTCCTAGACATCCAAATTTCGCAAAATCGCTCTCAACTTTCAGTGAAACGACGACGGCGGACGCGTGGAAAACACAAACTGAACAGTGCGAGAGAGGGCGATGGGGGAACGAATGGTTGTCGCTCTTGGTTGAGTCGTCGTCATCCCCGGGTCGTCGCGGTATACGTGGTCGGCGGTCGACCACGGAGGGGAGAAGAGCGAAGCGCAGCGAAAAATTGGTTCGTCGTGATGGCGAAATCGCGAAACACCGGCAGCGGTCGACGAGGACGACGCTGCCGCCGCGTGTCAATTCAACATCGTCGTGGTCGTGGACGACGACGAAGAACGGACGGGGAAGAGAAGAAGAATAGTCATCCCTCTCTCGCTCGCGCCCCGCAGCAGCTTTGCACCGACGACAACGCCACAGAGAGCCGACGCGTTAGTCACAGTGTCACCAGCACCGCAGCAGCGGCTTCATTCGGGCAGCGATCGCGCCCCTCTTTCTCCGGCCGCCGCCTCTCTTGTTCGCTCGCTCCGTTGGCGACCGATGCGCTGGGTCCCGTCACGATTTGAATTCAAACCCCGGACTACCGTACTTTGCATCGCTCCGTTCGAAGCGCTTCGACTTCGCCCGCGACGGCCTAAATCGGCGATTTGAAAGCGGTGACCCAGCTTCTTGGCGAATTTTCGGATTTTCGATGTTTTTATGGAAGTGGTTGATGTGTTTTGTGGATTCGCGTGCCCGTTGTAGGCTGTTGTGTCCGTGATTATGCTTCATTTCGTGCCGTGTCGATGCTAAAATTCGCGATTTCTTAGGTACAATTGACTGAATTTCTCTTTGCTTCCAGGGTTAAAAATGGTTGAAGGAAAGAAACTCCCCCAGGTTCCCGAAACCCTGCTCAAGCAGCGCAAACGCCGCGCCGCCGTCAAGGCTCTCCGTCTGAAGAACAAGGCCTCGTTCGCCAAGGTAAGCTCTTTTAATTTTTAGCATTGGTCTTAATTTCTGTTCATCTGCAGAAGCAGGACGCTAAGAAGCAGGTCATCTTCAAGCGCGCCGAGCAGTACGTCCGCGAGTACCGCGAGCAGGAGAAGACTGCCTTCCGCCTCCAGAAGGAAGCCCGCGAAGCCGGAAACTTCTACGTCCCAGAGGAGCCCAAGCTCGCCTTCGTGATCCGCATCCGCGGTATCAACCAGATGCACCCCCGTCCCCGCAAGGTGCTCCAGCTTCTCCGTCTCCGCCAGATCAACAACGGAGTCTTCGTCAAGCTGAACAAGGCCACCCTCCCCATGCTCCGCATCATCGACCCCTACGTCGCTTGGGGATACCCCAGCCTCAAGACCGTCAAGAACCTCGTCTACAAGCGCGGATACGGAAAGGTCAACAAGCAGCGCATTCCCATCACCAACAACACCATCGTTGAAGAGAACCTCGGTAAGTCCATATCCCATTCTTAGCCAGGCCTAATCGAACTGCCTACTTTCAGGAAAGAACGACGTCATCTGTACTGAAGATATTGTCCACGAGATCTTCAGCGTCGGAAAGAACTTCAAGCAGGTTACGAACTTCCTGTGGCCCTTCAAGCTGAACAACCCCGCCGGTGGATGGGTGAAGAAGACCAACCACTTCGTCGAGGGTGGTGACTTCGGTAACCGCGAGGACCAGATCAACAAGCTTTTGGAGCGCATGATCTAAGAAGTTTGTTTTGTTTTATGATTTCTTTTGTTGTCAATAAAACGTTGTTACTTGTTTGTTATAGTAAAGGAGATGTGAATTTCGCACTGTTTATGTACACACCTATAATTACAGGGGAAACCGGTATCACACAATCATGAAGGTCACTAGGGAGGCTAGGGTTAGCCAAGGCACAGATTTGGGCATTGAGGATGAGTGCATCTTGTCGCCATACTTGTCCAGGAGGTCCAAGATGACGCCGTTGGTCCAACCGAAGCCGGTTTGGACTTCATATTCTCCACCAGAGCCGGCGCTACATCCTTCGGTGTGAGCGGAGACGTTGTACTTTTCGAACATCGAGTGGGTTTGAATGAACGAGCGATAGGAGAGCGTCAGCCATTGGGTTGCCATGTTCTCAGCGGCCTGAAATTGGGAGATTTTAGGGTGCGATTGCGACCGATTCGTGATTTGAGGAGGTGGTGAAAATGCGACCGGTGAAGCACGGATGAGGGGCTGTGTAGGATTGTGGATTCAGACGAGACGTCTCAGATGGCGCTTAAAAGGAGGCATGTCGAGGAGCATGGATGGTCAGTCCGAGGTGTGGGTGGCTGAGCAGTCGGTCGGTCTGCTGCTCTGCTCTAGCCAGCTCCTCTCGCTCGTGAGGTGGAGCTGCAGAGCAGATGGCTTTGAGACGCCTCAACTGTTCCTGAGCGCCTTTTTCGTGTTTTGCGCCCCAACCTTGTTTCCAGGATCCCAGAAGCTACAAACCGACCTTCATCAAAAACTGATCGCCCGTCGTCCTGAAGCCCTCGATGACCATATGAACCATCGGCGGCCAAGCGTTCTCCTTGTCCCACTGCTGCTCGCTTCCCATCGCCAACGACGTCGGAAGACCCTTTGTGAAGCTCAAGACGCCCTCCCGTTCCAGATACGCGTACACCTTCCTCGGAGTCACGTCGTCCTCATCGTCGTAGCACTTTGCGTACAACGGCGACGCGTTGGAAACGTAGTACGTGTTCGAATGCGTCTTGTACTCCAGATCGTAGTCGTACCAGATGCCGTCGGTCTCGTTCCAGTGCAACTCTTTCATCTCCGTTTTCGCGTGTTCGTAGCGCCGTTGGTAGGCAGCCACTTTGTCCGGACGTCCGGCAATCTCGTAGAACGAGCCGAGGATCCGCGCGTTCACGCAGATGAACGCGTTCAGGTCGACTGGAACAATCGATGTGGTCCGGATCGATTTCATGTGGTGCATCGAGGGGCCGCTTTGTGCAAACCACCGCGTGCTGAAATCCCAGCCGGTTTCGGCCGCCGACGCGACGTTTGACCACATCAGGTGGCGTTCATCTAAACATGCGGAATACAGTTTATCGGGTGGATCGATTACAGATTTGTGGAGGCGAGAGAGATGGGAAATTGGGTTTGGGGGAACATCGATTGCGAAAATGGAAGATCGGATTTTAGGAAAACTGAAAATCGCTGCAAAATCAAGCCAAACAGCCTAAAAACGGGGCATTTTAGGGCATTTCAGAGCCGTGGCCGTTGCAGGCGAGCAGTCTTGGCCACGGAAGCCACGATCCTCTCTAGCTTCACCGGCCTTTCCGGCTCGCCATTTGACGTGTTCCTCGGCTGCTAACGGCCAGTTTCAAGCCCGACCCCTTCAGATCTTCCCCGAATCCTTACCGTCGGTATCAAGATGACTAACGAGCTCCATATCCTCGCGATAAGACTCCGGCCTGGGCGTCTTCATATGCACGCGGTACTGGAAATACGGGAACTTCTCCTTCTTCGTTTCTGGATCCAAAAACGGCGACGATCGATGCGTTTCCCAGAACTCGTATTCCTTCTCGAGCAGAGGCAGGACTTCCTGAAAAGACGTTTTCAATTTAGGTCCAGATTAGAAACACAAACCTGCACGAATTCCAAGTCACCCGTTGCCAAATAGTAGTCATAGACCATGGGAGTTAGGAGAGGCGGTTGAGATCTGAGGAGATAGTAAACGCGGCCTCCGTTTGGGACGAATCCATGACTGAAATTGGGGATATTTAGGGTCGAGAGCGAGGAAGGAGGTTGACTTACTGGTCAACCATGTAGGCCAAGTTTCGAATCATTCCTTTGGCTGTCTCGAACATCTCTGAGAAGAGCAGACCTTTGAGAATCCAGTACGAGTCCCTGAAATGAACCAAATCAGGAAACTACGGTAAGATCTAAGGAGTCTTACCAATAGTAGAACTCCCGAAAGCGTCCACCAGGTATCACAAACGGATGAGGCACGTATAAAAGCGAATAAAGCTCTTGATGATCCCGCACATCCTCCTTAACCCGTCGGCAGAGATCTCTCCAAATGCGGTGAAGATGCAGCGCCCATCTTCTCAAATGATAATCGTCGATCTTCAGAAAACTGGCCGGGAACGGCACCCAGTCTTCAGGATACGACTCAATCAGCTCCGACCCCGGCGGGTCAAAATGCGCCTCGATGAATTTCTGTAACACTTCCCGTTTTCGGACTTTGTCTCCGAGATCATAGAAGTTCTTCAAGGTCGACACTGGATCGACTTTCAGCGCCATGTCGACGAAGTACTTGGAGTCCGGGTAGAGGTGCGCATCTTGGACTGCTGTAAGAATTGGGCCGTCAACGTAGATCTGGCTGAAATTGGGGGAATTGGGTTAAGGAGTTCAAAGGAGCCGCGGGGTGATTAGGAATTGAAAAACTGGGATTTATGGAGGATCTCTTGGGGTCAGTATTTTAGGTTTGGTCAGTTTGAATAGATTTGTGGGAGTTTGGGGACATGTAGAGTTCTGGGGACATGTGTCATGTCTCCTCCTTCTGACCTAACTGGTCAGAATGAAGACATGGGTTCCAGATTTGGGGACTCGGCTTCAAAGAGCTGAAAATTCAAGGTTCCAAATCTGAAGCAAGTTGACCCATTCAAACCTTCAGATCTCACCAGTTCTAAGTCACCCAAATTGAGGCTATCTACCCTGATTTCGAGTTGCCAAAACTAAATCCGATTTCAGGAAATCTTATCCTTTTAAGAGTGTTGCCAACCTCATCTCCGTCTGCCTCCGACTCCTCCACTTCCTTGTAAACACATAAACATGTGACCCTTGTCTCCTTCCCCCAATCTCTTCCCCACGTCTCCCAAACGGCTCGCAATCAGAGATCAACTGTTCAATTTTGGGATCAAAGTTTCTGTTTGCGTCCATTTTTTCGCGTTTTAAACTGACCAGAACGTTCTCGAACGTCGCAGTCAACATCAAAGAACATGCGTGCTAGAGTGAAAGCCTCTAAGACACCAAAGATCAGTCGAGAGAAGCTGAGATCGCAAGAGTGCGATCGATAACCAAGGAGAAGATGTTTCTGGTCAGATGACTTGGCCGAGGCCGGAGGGCAGACAGAAATATCGGTTTGCCAGGGAATGTACTTTAAGATAAGACTGGGAAAGTGGGAAAACAAGAGTTCGAAACAAGGATCCGTGTGACTCTTGGGATTCCAAGGTTTGGCTAGATCTACAGAGACCGAATTCTTGAAAATCAGAGGTTTACCAAGTTTTGGCTCCTAAGGCTGTTTTAGAGGTCGATTGGCTAGGCTTTGAGGTGTATAATTCAAAACCTGAAACCCGAAAATCTGACCTCCCGAGGCCCAAAAATCCCAAAAAAATCCATCAACTCACCTCAACAGCGAAATCACATAATACAACATTAGAATTCAGGTGCCAGAATCCAGGATCAACAAACGCCAGACGAGGAAAGGACGTCTGCGGGCAATTGAAGACACACAGGGAAGCAAGACGAGGGAGGGAAAGAAGAAAGCGTTGTGGGGTCGCCGAGCCGTTGTGGTGCTCTGCTGTTGCTCAGAGTCAGTCGGCGGGCGACGGCGCCCGACGACAACACGAAAAGCGCAAAGAACGAGCACAGTTTTGGGCTAGAGAGAGGCAATTGATAGAAAGGCAATTGACGGACGTTGCGATGATCGAATTAAGCGCGATTCTATGAACACAAGAACTTGTTTGGGAACGTGGAATTCGGGATGTTCGGAGAGTAACTTAGCCGAACAGTAAGGTCAGAATGTTGGATGTGTACTAGGGCACGTGGGAGGATGAGGAATTATGAGCATCGGTGGTTCAGTGGTAGAATGCTCGCCTGCCACGCGGGCGGCCCGGGTTCGATTCCCGGCCGATGCAGGATTTTTGGATGTCTTTATTTACACGTTTTTAGCTACCCAAACAACAATTTTTCTTCCGCCTTGGCGAGTTCGTCCATCCATTCTCGAAGCTCACCGGAGGCCAGCTTTGAGGACTCATCCTCCCACTTGTGTAGTTATTCTCATAGATCTCGGTCAAAATCGTCGTAAACGCCTCTCGGACATTGTTGCAGCTCAAGGCCGACGTCTCAATAAAGCTTAGATCGTTCTCTTCCGCGAAGGTCTTGGCTTCTTCCGTGGGAACTTCTCTTAGGTCTTCCAGGTCGGTCTTGTTTCCGACCAGGAGGATGGTCATTTCCCGATTTGAGTAACTCCGGATGTCAGCTAGCCATCGTTGGACATGCTGGAACGTCCGGGCTTCGGCGATGTTGTAGACGAGAATCGCTCCTAAGGCGTTCTTGTAGTAGGCTGGGACAATGGAGCAGAAACGGTCTTGACCGGCTGTGTCCCAGATTAGGGCTTTTATCGTGTGACCACGGACCTGAAGCACACCAAATGGACCTAAACTGGTGATCCCAAACAGACCTGGACAAAGGTCGTAGCCATATCGACGCCAATCGTCTGTCGCTCATGAGGATCAAATCGGTCTTCTGTGTACCGCGTGAAGAGATTCGTCTTCCCAACTCCGGTGTCGCCTACCAGAACCACTGAAACCACATCTTTGGACCCAATTCAAGGAATAGAATCTGTCACCTTTGAAGATATACTCATAGGGATTCCCACCGTCGTCCTCCGCCATGACCAAGACGATAGAAATGATCGATTCTGAGCCGTTAGTGTTGAAAACACCCCTGTTTGTTCAAGGGATGGGTGATACGGGGTTGGGCGAACCCTAAACGCAAAGTGGTGGATGACCGGGAATTACGAAATCCGGAGGAATGGTTCTTTGGAAGGTGCGTAGGGCTTATGAAACGTTTCACGGGGGTCTCAGAGGATTGGAGTTAAAGTGAAACGACCGCCTGAGAAGTATATGGGACTTGTGAAACGTTTCACAAGCTCTCTAAGCGACCTATGTCATTAAATGGCTGTTCTAAAGGTACCTACGGGTCGTGAAACGTTTCAGAGCTGCGTCAGACGACCAGAGTAAACGTAAAATGGCTGCCTGAGAGGTACCTACGGCTTGTGAAACGTTTCACGACCTCTTAAGACGACTAGAGTGGTAGTGAAATGGCTGCTTCCAAGGCTCCAAAGGCTTGTGAAACGTTTCACAGCTCTCTCCGACGATCAGAGCAAAGGTGAAATGACTTTCCCAAGAGCACCGACGGCTTGTGAAACGTTTCACAGTAATCCCCAGCTAAAATTTGAGTCTAGAAATCAGTTCTAACAGCGGAGGTATTTATTGAAGCGAGCCCCAATCACAATTACGAAGAACAGCAACGTCTATTCGGCTTCGGGGCGCTAGGATCAGGAACACGAACGGACTCTCGAGGCGGACGATACCGACTCCTCGAATTAACGGTCGCATAAATCTCGGTCAGAATCTTCATAAACGCGGCGTCGACATTCGTGTTATCCAACGCCGATGTCTCAATGAAATAGAGTTCGTTCTCCTCAGCGAACTTCCTGGCTTCATCCGTTGGAACAGCCCTCAAATGCCGGAGATCGGTCTTGTTTCCGACTAGCAGGATCTTGATGTCCTCTTGCGCGTAGTCACGGATCTCCTTGAGCCAGCGTTGGACGTTCTGGAACGTTTGGTGCTTGGTGATGTCGTAGACCAGGACTGCGCCCATGGCTCCACGGTAGTAGGCCGGGATGATGGAACAGAAACGGTCTTGGCCGGCCGTGTCCCAGATCGTCGCTTTCACAGTGTGGCCGCCGATCTGGAATTTTGAAATTAGGACACGCCTGCACCAGCCTGCACCACATCCCACCAACCCCAGCATAAAACGTAGCCAATTCGACCCCAACAGTATAAGGCTGGCCAGGGTCGAATCTGTCATGTGTCCGCCTCGACAGTAGGTTTGTCTTCCCAACGCCGGAGTCACCAGCCAGAATCACTAAAATCGGAAAGTTCCAAACTCGAAAATCTCTTCTAAACTCACATTTCCAAAAATATTGGTGCTCCATAAAACCAACAATATCAATTTTTTGTGGATGTGGCAAATAAAACCCATTTTTCGTGTGATTCAAGAGCGACTCAGAGAGAAAACAGTCCGGTATTTGCTTAACGTGTTTATGGGTCGTGAGGAATGCGCTTCAGAGCACCGAGAATTTACAAATTTAGCAAGAAAACACCAAAAATCAACGTAAAAACACCGGAAGTTGTGTTTGCTTACTGTGGGTTTCGAACCCGGGTATCTGGTTTCGTAATCTAGCGCACTACCACTGCGCCATTGGCAGTCAAAAGCTCAAAATTAAGCGTAAGTTGGGCTGCTTAGCGCAGTGGTTAGCACGCTAGGCTAACAAACTGGAGGTCCGGGTTCGAACCCCTTAGCCCCTTAGAACATAGTTGACATAAATTCGTGCTTTTCCTAGCTTTTACATAAAGACCCAGCTTACCTCCACGCATCGATTCAAGAACTCCACCCCAATCGTGCTCTGCGATGCCAAGTCAAACTCGTTCTTCACGAACCGCTTCAGCAGATTCGTCTTCCCAACGCTTGAGTCACCGACCAAGATCACTAAACACACAAAATTGTTACCAACTCTTCCTAAACCCTCCGAAACTCACGCTTAAACAGGTAATCATAGTCATGATGGGACACCATGTCGACGACGATAACAGCTCTGTCAGGAGGAGAAAGAGGACAGAATCCGGGCAACCGGCTGGCAGATTTATGGGACCGTAAAATGTGAATCAGAGGAAAGAAATAAGAGCGATAAGAGCAATATTTGTCCCTCGGACAGCGTTATCGCAATGTGGCGGTTGCGAAACTGCCAACGCTATTAGGGGAAAAGCTCATCGACAAATAGCGTTTAAGGAGGAGTTCTTAAATGGGAATGCTGATGGATGGGGCTTCAGGTGAATCATGGCCAGGAAATGGAGCTAAATGTCAGTTTTCGTTGTTATTCGGGGTCTTCTGGGGAGTGAAATGGCTGTCCGAAAGGGTACCTGCAACTCACAGTTCCTTCAGACGACCAGAGTAAACGTAAAATGGCTTATTTATTCTTCTTAAACATCTTCAAATTCTGAGATCACAACAATATTTACACATCCCAGCCACCTCCATCGTTCGCTGTGACCACAAGCGACAGCGGAACCTGGCTGGATAAACTCGTAATTGCTTCTTCTCGTTCCCGTTCTCTCATCCGTTTCCTCGCTCGCTGATATGCTCTGACCATGGATTCGGCCGTGGGCGCTGAGGCTAAGGCTTCGTCTCCTAGGGATTCTCGAATCTTGTTGATTTCGTCCTTGTTGATGGTCTTCTGCTGGCGATTGAAGGCTGTTTCGCGGCCTTTGAGTTCCAGCGCGTCTTTGGCTTTTCGGACCTGGAACGGGGATGTCAAAATGGGCCGAAATTGGGCACGGAGGGAGCCCAGAATTTGAGGTCCAGGCCTTACCTGCTCGTCCGCAAAATCCGGCCCATGAGTGTGCTCCTTCATGACCCGTCCACGACCTGTATCCTCATTGATATGCGCCCTGGCGGCGCAGTTCTTGTCGATGCACCTATAGGTGAACAATCCCGGTTTCCTGGCGAGTTTCTTCGTTCTACGGTACGTGTATCCGTTGGCCATGTAGACGCCTTTGCCGACGTTTGCCGTGACCCGACTTCTTTTGGATGATCCCGGCTCGAATTGGATTTCGTCTTCTTCTGGGACGGGATCTGAAAACAGCAAATTGGGGATTTTGGGAGAGGGGAATGGATACCTGAGCCTTCCTGTAACGTGTCCTCGTAGGATTGGTCGCTAAGGTCTAAGGGAAAGCTGGATGAGAAGTCGGGGAAGATGATTTCTGGGACTGGGTTACTGTAGTTCACGTCGAACCTGAAAATCATGCATTAAGACTCGAAATCGAGGATCCAACCTACCCGAAATCGTCCACTTCCGGCTTCAAATCCAAGCCTCCATCTTCCCAATCCTGATCCTCGATTTCCTGCTTCATTTCCTGATTTTCCACGCTCGGAATCATGAAATTCGGGTCTCCAAACTCGAGTCCATAATCCTGAGGCTCTTCCTTAGCCTTCTTGGGCGATGGAGCACCCAAGGACTCCTCCGAATTATTGAAATCGAGTCCATGATCTTGGGGTTCTTCTTTCACACTCCTCGATCCTGATTCCACCGTGTCCCAATCGTAATCTTGTTTTTCAGGCTTCAGATCTGGGCTTTCCAATGATTCCTCGAAGCCCGATGAGATCAAAGTGCTCTGGATAGCTTCGATAGCCAAAGTAGGGTCGTACTCGACAGCTGCTTCGCGGGCGGCAGCTTCTAGGGCGTCTCTGGCCAAGCGGACCTGAAATCAGAAGTTGGGAACGGAGGACCAACCTAACAAGACAAACCTGAGCAGCGGCTGGATTCGAAGAGTGGCAGTGGTTGAAGACCACACATCCGAGGCCTGTGGCCAATTCTATCCTCGCCCGGCCTTTGCATTTCACGTCGATACAGCGATAGGAAGCGTAGCCTTCGTGCTTCTTGAGGATCTTGTCCAAGCGGTAAGAATACCCGTCGTACATGAAGATCCCAGTCTCGAATTTGTGCTCTGAAGTCCGGTTCTTCTTGGAGGAATAGGACTCGAATTGGACGATAGGGGACGGCTCCACTGAAACCAGGCATTTCATGGGTTAAAGGGCTTCTAAAACCTACCTTTCCTCATCTGCAACCTGGACTGCTTCTTCCTATTCAACTCGGGATTCCTCCGATCCAGCGATCTCTGGAAATTCCTCTCGAAGACCTCCGATGACGAAGCTTCGGCCAAGGCTTCTTGGCTCAAAGTGCTCCTAATAGCGTCCACGGCCGCTTTCACCGTATCCGGATCGGCGTCAGCGGCGGAGCTCCTCGCGGCCACTTCCAGGGCATCTCTGGCTAGGCGGACCTAAATTTCGCCTTTTAGGATGGCTCTGAGGAGCTAGAAATCGCCTACCTGAGCTTCAGTTTCACTAGCCTGGTGATTATGCGCCGAGACGACTTTTCCCATTCCGGTTTCCGTGAAGATCTTAACTCTCCCATGGCATCTGATGTCAGTGCACCTGTAGGAGGACATCCCAGCATCGCGTTTTAGGACTTTGTCCAAGCGATAGGAGTATCCTTCGGCCATGTAGATCCCGGTGCCGAATTTCTCCGAGGAGGTGCGGTTCCGCTTGCTGGAGAAGCTTTGAAACTGGATCCAGTCGTCCGTCGAGTCGGGAGGTTCGGGGTCGGTGGAGGTGGTGCCGCTGCTTGATCTTGATTCCATGGCTGCGGGAGGCCTGAAAATGGGGATTTTAGAGGGGAGTTGGGGATAAGAATGACGCGAAAAAGGGCAAAAAACTTGGAGAAAATCCTTTAGAAAAGGATTCGTGCCTTGTTTCCATGGCCGCGGAGACCTGAAAATGACGGCGCGCTCAGCGAATCGCGAGCGATGGTCCCGGCGCGACTGATCGCGTCCTGCTTGCCCCAAGTTCAGCTTGAATTTCGCCATTTACGAAGGAATATCCACCCATCCCGACTTTGTCGCTGACGTTTCCATGGCACCAACCGCGCTTTGCTCTTCCGCTACCCTTAACTCAGCGCGACGAACTCGGCGCCTGTGATGAAACTCGTATTTTTAGAACTCAGGGACCCTCAGAAAAAGCCTCTAAAACGCGAACTACAAAATCTGAATCCCTAGGTTCAAAAAAGTCCCTCTCGATAAGCAAAACCCCGAAACGCTAGTCACGCTCAAGCCTGCACGTTCCCAACCCTCCCAACCCGCAAAGACCCGCGAAATGAGTTTAATTAGAGGTCGGTTTTGGGTTCATCACGTTCAAACGAGGAAGCCGGAGAGTGGCAGAAACGTTTCTAAGGCCATTATAGAACGGAAATGACATAAAACGCAGCGGAAATGTCGGGTTTTGGAAAGCGCGGGAAACGCGTCGACGTCTTTTGGGCGCCAAGAGGCTAAGAACAGCTATAAAGCGGCGGTTCGTTATAGCGCCAGGATCTGCTGGGAGGCAATCGCGAAACCACCTCTAAACGACCCAGCTCCAAGCACAAAACGTCTCCTCCTCAACGACGCTGCTGGTTCTTCTCTCTCTCCCCGCTCGTGGATGCAGGCAGAATCGATTTTCTGCGCGCGTGTGCGAGGGCGCCGCGCGATTACGGCGACGCGACTTTTCGGCGTCGTTGGGGAAGAAGCGAAAGAAGCGCGCAATCGAGCGCGAGTCGCAAAGGACGACGGAGGAGTGGTGGTGGAGGCTGACAGCGGGAAACGACGATAGATGACGAAAACGACGCGGCGCCGCTGCGATAACAACGACATTCGAGCGCCGCGCTGAAAAGAGGAGCGGCGTTGTGGTTTGTGGTGGGAACAGGAGCGGAAAATGATGTGTTTGTTGTCATAAGGGAGGGAACGAACAATGGGAATTGTGAGAGGGATGGGTCTTGGATGGAAGAGTCACAGCTGGATTTTGGGCTTCTTCAAGCGGGTTTCCAAAGGGAGAATCCAGGTCTCTTATAGGTGAAACGTGACGGACTTGATCCGCATTACTTTGGATCCCAAAGTGCCCCAAGTCCACCCCCTGAAGCATGAGTTCTCCCTGTTCCTAAGCATCACTTTGCGACCATATAAGACCTCACGATCCCTGAGAAGTCACC
>KN167311.1:6872-19785 GCA_000757745.1 Steinernema scapterisci
AACCAAGTCGCTTCCTCAGCTCATTCTGTGGATCGCCTCATCCGCTCTCGCCGCAGCTTTTGGAATCTTCGCCGATCGTATCTATATTAAATTGCAACAGTATAAGTGGATTAAGTAAGTAAAGTGTTTTGTTTTGCTTTGTTTGAGTTAACTGACAAAATGGCTTGTTAATGAGGTCGATAAGGTACAATGAGGTAATGAGTGAATGATTTCAAACAAAACAGCATTCAAACTACTAGGCGTGACACTTATAGTGACTTACTCTATTTTAGGACAATTCAATCGGCAAAGGTTTGAAAACAAAAGATGAGTCTAGTTAACTTCTTTGAGTTCTGAGGTTTAAAAAGGTGGCTTGATAGATAGAATATGAACAGACTGGGTGGGCGAAGTTTTCAGCTCGCCTTTTCAAGTCCATAATTAATTCAAAAACTGCTCAAAGAGTCCCCATCGTAGGTTCTCCAGCAATCAATTTTACACATGTTTGTGTTACTTCACACTAGCACAAATTCACGCTGTACCCCATCTGCAATCGATCACAAAGCCAAAATGACCTGCACAAAGAAAAAAATGTTGTTACTTTTGCTGTTCGTATTTGGCTGCGTGGCAAAAACACGAGCTACGTCATGCTCAGGTACAGTTTCTTCAAAACGGTTACCAACCGACTAACTAACTTTTCAGACCTTCTTGAGATTCAACGCGGATTCAAAGAACTGTACGAAGAAAGAGTGAAGTTTCATTCCGCTTGGGACGTCAGAGAATATGAAGTTTCTTTCAAAGCGTTAACGAAGCGACTTAGAAGTTATTTAAAACTGAATTGTAGCCGAAATCAGTCGCTAGAGGACTTGGCATCAGATCGATTGATCTTTCTAAACCTCCATTTCGGAAATCTTGTTACTCACGAGTGGAACCGTTATGTCACTCTGGGCGATTTTGAGTTTGCCTTGAGAACTTTTGACAAGAAAGCAAATCGATTAATCGCATTCAATCGACTAACTAGCAGCGGCAGATATGATACAGGCAAGTTGAATGTTCTTCACTAAAACCAAAGATGCTTTAGAGTCACATTGGCTTAATCTAATTCTGGCCACAACACCAGGGATACAACCCATCTGGTTTCAAAATATCACGAGCAGCCGAGAAGCCACAAATCTCATAGTTTGGCTCTACCAAAAGCTGTATTTGGAAAGAGATGAAGAAACGTGGATTCTGTTTGCCGGCTCTGTATGTGGATGTTTAAGAGCTAATTCACGCAATGTTTGTTTAGGTACCAGACCGCGATATACCCTACTTTTTCTTCGGGGTTCTCTTTTTTTGGGTGTACGCCATTCCTTTTCTAAGCATTTGTTTCTATGACGATCCTGTCCCTTGGTGGGATGTCATCCATATCATTCCTCCAATGACGAGAAGCTTAAAGATCACGTCCGTTCATTTACGCAACGAAGCCATGGAAGGGTTTGAAATTCCGATTGCTGGATTAATAATTTGCATTTAAAGATCTATCTAATAAAATCGTATGATGGTTTGTGTGCATGTGTAGATATTTGCCATTCTTTCGCATTGCTCAAATCAGCGAGTTAAAAAACGTTTTCGTAGAAGCCATGGAAGAGTTTGTTAAGGTCAAAACCGCTACCTTCGAACTCCCAGTCTTGACGCATACCCTGAATTTTACATCAAAGACCTTTTAAAATTTTTAGGCTTTTAAAATGTTTTAGGGTCTTTCGACAACTTTCCTGTAACAATTCAAGGACCTCAACAAAATAATCTTAACGACTTTAAAAATTTTAAAAATTTTAAAAGTTTAAAGGTCTTTTAAAACTTTGAGAGAATCATGTTCCTTGAAAGCCGGTGGGTCTTTCCTCTCAGTAAAATACGACGCCTACATAAACGTCGAATATCTTCTTGCCTATTTCACACAAGTACTACAACACTTTCAAGAAAGATACAGGCACAATAATCTGCCGCATAAAAGGCAAAGCAATTGACCTTACCTACTACGTTGACCTTACCTACTACGTGCGCTTCAGCAACTAGACACTTTTCTTCCGAACTCTACTACGAACTCTATGTTAATGGGCATGATGGTTCAGTCAAAGCTTATACCTTTTCATACGGTTTGTAAATTGATAACCGGCAAATGTTATGGATACATGACAACAGCAACTAATCCCTGGGTAAAAGATAGCTAAAATAATGGATGAGCTTCTTCAAGACTTGATGAATATGAGTCCTGTTCGGTGGAGAGATTTTCATTCTCGGTGTTGATTTTTGCGAGTTTCTATCAGTTACGACAAAGGCTAAAACTGAACTAATAGATCTAACTCTACCCGGTCATACCATTGGCATACATTTAGCCGAGTAAAACTAACCGAAAATATGTGAGTCAAATAAGACGAATATGAATTCGCTCAGGAGCTGGAGCCGGGCAACGCGACTTATCCAGTTACTAGAAGTGACCAAATAACGATTCCGTAAAAACTTGCCAAAAACAGTTACCACGGCTTTCTTGGTGAGTTGATCAAAATTAAGAATTCCGAGATCTTAGCAAAGTAATTCCAAAAAATAAGAAAATTACAGAACTAAATTCCGAATTTCTCGCAATGGTACAAGGTGCTCCGAAGCTTTTGTGAGTCGCCACGAGCAGTGTCGACTGCGAAACCTGCTTACAATACAATAAAGTTTACAAACAGTTTCTTAACAGTACAAAAGACCCCTGACTTCTCTCACATCGGTTGGTAGCCAAAGAAAATTGTATCATGTTACTAATACAAACCTTAAGTATGCAACATAGTCTGTGGAACGGCACCAGGCTTCAAGTAATTAAGATGGAAGAAAACGTTCTAATTTGCAAGATATCAACTCGCAACCGGAGGTATCGCATCCCAGTTATGTCAGATAGTACTCATCTTCCCATTTAGATTGTTAGAGCTGAGTTCCCGGTCAAGTTGGCTTATGCCGAAACCGTAAACAAAAGCCAAGGCCATACGTTTAACAAAATTGGGATTTACCTAGACACCGGTGTATTAACGAGAATCGTTTTATGATAAAAACAAAGGTGTAACGTTTACGTTCAAGACACATATGAAAAAATTCATAAAAAAATTTGTAAAAATTCTTGTTTAATTTATAAGTTTAAATTGAATGGAAAAGATGGATCCCCTGTATCTCCAACCTTCTTCAGCTGCTGATTAAAAGATGCCAATAATTAAACTCAGTAAAAGTGTCAACTGATCAGTTAAGGCATGGATTAAGAATCGAAGAAAAGGTAAAGACTGCAGAAAGATGTGCCTTTTACGTTAATTTCAATGAGTGATACTAATGACTGTTACTGCCGTCTAGCACATAACCGAAATAGATAAATGAATAAAGAATTATTGAATGCTTCGGTTTGATCTAATTAAGCTTCAGTTTTCTAATTTTATGAGATTTTCTAAGATTCTGAAGTCTTGCATTAGGGAATTATGAAAGCATGCAGTTTATAGCTTAGTGAGGAATCTTGCTTAAATTTCCCTGTTTTAGTCATTTTTAGCTTCTTCTCATGTTGCGTTTGCTGGAGAGTTTGATCCTGGTCCTTAAAGTCATTGTTTGAATCTATTGCTTCTTCTGCTGCTTGATGAGTTTGAAAGTTTGTCTTTTCTCTGTGTTTGCGATTTGGTTGCTTGCGTGGTTTTTATGTTGCTTGTTGTGTTTTCTTTTACTTCTACTTTATTTGGATTTTGTTACAGACCATGTACATTTCGGCGTTTTGGAGTGAAAATGCAACGACCCGCTCCTGGTGCTATTCTCTACATGGAGACTTCAATTTTCTTGCTTTAATGCCGTTGCTGTTCATCCAGTGGGATTACCACCTTACAACGAAATTGTCTGCGATATTTTTGTTTCTGATGCCAATGTTATGTAAGTTTATCATTATTTTTTAGTCTCTTATTTTAGTCTCTTATTTTAAGGGACCCATTTTGAGAAGTACGAGAAGATGTTGACCGTCCTCTTCACAATTCTTCCAGTTATCAACTTCCTCGGCATCACCTACTTCACGAAAGGACAATACGAACTCGTTATCCGCTTTGCAGCCTATCTCTACTTTGGTGGAAACTCGTTCATCCATTTGGCGGCGTAAGCTCTTCTTTAAAATTACTATAAATATCCATTTCTATTTTTTAGTGTACAGTTTGAGAACAACCAAAACCAATTCACCGTTTTGGCAGTTGTAAAGGCGGCTGCTCCATGCGTCGCCGGAATCAGCTCTGCAACTTTAGCCGACAATTGGAACACTCTTACTCTTCAGACGTACTGCATTTGGGTAGTCCTGACAATGGTTGCTTGGCTCTGTGGTTTAGTTTTGTAACTTGTGGTTTTGTAGGCATTCTTGATAAAGTTTAATAGTTTCTAATTTTGTTTAATGGTTGAAAATTTAAGAAAGTGAAACGTCCTTTGCACAAAATAGCGCATTTTAACGTTTTGAGATTTTACACTTGATAAACTCGGCTACATAGTTTTAGAATATGAATTTCCGCTTATTGTTCTGTAAACGAAGATCTGTAATTGCTAGAAAACCACTAAACACTATAAAACCATTTATTTTCCAATTTCTCAGAATGTCAAAGTTTAAAAGATACTATTTTAGATGGCGGATAATCAAAGGAGAGTCAAGGTGACTAACACGCACTGGATCTCGAGACATCCTAAGGAAACCATTCTACATTAATCAACAAATGGTAAGAAAAAAACTAATTAAAAAACCGACTAAAACGATAAAAGAACATATATGTCTGAGCCTGCCTTTGATCAGCTAGCATCTTACCGACTAAACGTCCTCAACTGCATGCTCAAAGGAATGGATCCTTATTCATGTTCAGGTAGTAATCGCCTACAAAATGATCGAATTGTGGGAATCTTTACAAATCCCGAAAAGCTGAAAACCACAAATGTTTATTTCAGCGATAGAGCCAACATGTTGTTTTGAGGTCATATTATGCTGGAATGCTACTGTATTTGTGAATCCAGATTCTTAATAGTTTTATGTCCAAATATGTCATAAAAGACCAAAATACAATTGACGGAAACACTTGGCTACGCAGTCTTCACAGCCTGTTCACACTCTTCCATGACTCCTGCAATTCCACTATCACAAGAAGCTTTTTCTCCAGCTCTGCTTATGTACAATTCCGCATCCTCGACCTCGATTTTCTCCACCGGAGGCTTCCGCTTCAAACTGAACTTCTTCTTCATGCTTGCCTTAGCGCAGAACATGCTATTCTTGTAAGCCGAGCCATAGGCGATGACTTCATTATTGTCCACAGACCCCTCGACGCTCTCTTCGATAGTCTTTGTGATGTCTTTGAACCAGTCGCTGAAACGTTCCACGATAAAACGCAAGGAAAACAAAAGCGTGACTGACTCTAATTCCTGTTTACAGCTGAACAGAAACCAGTGGACGTGGGCTTGTGCTGGGTGGTCGTTCGCTTTGATGCCGACAAGGTTATCGATTGAGACGTTTGAAGGGAGATTTGGACGTATTTCTGTAAAAGTGAAGTAGAAGTTGGGAGTGTTTGAGGGTCCTACCAATAATGTTGTTGGAGAGGTAGCCAACACAGATGTATGGGACCAGTTCGTTCAGGGAGACAGAGTCGATTGGGTGCTTAGAGTTCTGAAAATTTAGAAATCAAAGAGATTGAGCTATACAAAAATTAAGCCTGTGCATTGCTGATCTGTTTGGGCCAAGCTGTTTAGCTGACTTAGTGCGTTTGTTTGTGCAAAAAACATTTTAGTAAGCGGGAATAACGGTTGCGCTTTGAAAGCCGAAAAAACGACCACCAAAAAAAGTTGAAAGTCCACATTTTTTCAAAAATCTTTAGATAAAAGTCTTTCCACTTTCCAAAGACCTTTTTAACCGCTAAGCAACTAATAAAAATCTTTTGAAAAGGAAAAGGAATTCTACCGGTAAACCATAAAACCTAGATTTTTCAAAATGTTTGAAATGCTTAGTCTTAGGTTGCAATAAAGTTGGCAGCATTACAAAACATGCGTTTACACATGAATTTGCCATTTTGCACAAAGTTGATTTTTAAAAATTTACTTTAAAGTTGCTTGTTTAAAATATTGCAGATTTCGCTTATCTTGGTTCGAAAATTCTTAAATCGGTACGATAAAATCTACTTACTATTTAAACTTTCAAAACCCTTTGAGCAAGAACCATGGCCCCAAAAAACGTTGAACTCGAAATATTACGATGTGTACATGTTCAAAAATCCTTCTGCTTCTTAAGGAACAGCTCAACGTATGTCTTTATTTAATGCCAACAAATTAAAACATAAAACGTTCCAATTTCCAAAAAAAATTTGTTAGCGGCTAAACAACTTAAAAAGTCGTGCTTCCTCAAGTCTCAGGAACAGATTATAATTTTACTGGAAAGCTATTAAACTTATATGGATTCTTATTATTAAAATTCTTACGTCTGGTTGCAACAGGACAATGCAAAAAATTGGGTTTATATGTACATGGATTTGCCATATCTTCGAAAATTTACTTAAAACCGCTTTCTTTAATGTTATCAGGCTTTTAATGCTTCAGAAACACATTTAGCATTTGTTAAGTTTCTTCAAAAATTTGTTGACACATAAAAACAAAAATTTGGATTTAATTTATTAGTTAAAAAAATCTAGTCAATGTAAGCTCATAAATTTAGAAATTAGAAAATCTCCAATGAAGAATGAAGAATCCAAAAATTGTTTTTCTCATGTAGCATAGGCATTTATTATGTTCAGCTAGATACTAGATCAGGCATCGTTGTCTCTAATTAAAAATTTCCGATAAACTTATACATCAAAATGTTTAAAAGTTGGATGGACGCCCGCACAAAAATTATGTTTACTGTTTAAAAGCAAGTTTGGGATAACTGTCCAAGCTTCAAAAAAGTCTGCATACTAAATACATTACTGTTTGCTCTGTCTAACTGCTTAAAACCAGCAAGCTAAGAGAGATTTTGTATTATTAAATTTTCATGTTCAGAAAATCTAAATTTGAAGACACAGACTAGACCGCAAAAACGCATAATTTGTCTTGCAAAAAAACGGTACTTTTAAAACATTTAAATATAAAAACTAACCTCCTTCTCATACCACTCCAACGTAGAATCATTATACAGCACCGCGAAGCATCTCGTCCACTTAGACCGAAAGAACCGCTTCTTGTAGAACAGAAGCCAGCCAGTGCGCACGCGTTCCTCGCTCATCACGAATGTCACAGAAGACACCAGAAGAATAAATATCTACAAATAAGACGAACAACCAGTTTTGGAAGTTTAAAGTCGTGGTAAACAAGTTGATCGATGTTCACGGAGCGTGTAGATCGCCTTGATTAAAGTGCACTGAAACTGAGTTTAACCATGTGGGAATGTGTGGGAAGGCATGACTGTTTGTCCGCAAGGGAGAAAAGGAGACTTTTTGGGATGTTTGCGGAAGAGTTGGTAATTTGATTTGCGCATAACAAAATGCCAATCAGGGAAAAAGTTGGGAATTCGATTACTTAGGCATTCTCAGGATGGAGGAGGGAAGGGGTTTTAGAGGACATGGGGGGGCAGAGTGATTTATGGTTTAGCATAGGTTTAGGAGTTCCGCGTCTGGCTTAAGAATTTTTAACAAGATGGGGAAGCCTTGGCATCAAAAAATAAGGTAGGAAGAAGGCAGGTCCAACCACGTCGGCGGCATTCACATGACATATGATTCCATCGCCGCCATCTTCTCAGATATTTGTAATAAACAACAAAGAACACCGTAGAAAACGAGATAAAATCTGGGAAAGACGGGTTTGATATCGTTAACTAAATCACTGAGACACTTTGACCAGACATTGTTTACTGTGTTCTTGAGACAATTTTAAAATCTAGTGATAAGAACCAATCTACCTCTTGACTAAAGATTTGGATTGGTGTGACGACCCTCAAAAAACTATGAAACTTTGAAAAGCAGAGACTTGAAACTTAAGATTCTATTCGTCCTACCCTTAAACTACCCTCTGAAATCCCCCAACCTCCCCAAACTCACGTAACCACCCCCAAACCCACGTCACAAAAACACCTCAACTTTTTGCTCTAGTCACGTAGGTCCGGAAACGTTCACTTTGTACCCGAAACCAGCGCAAACCCTCGCAAATCAAAGGAAACAAACACTCCAGGCGACGACGCTGAAGGACGTGGAAGAAAGGACGCGCGGCCGTCCTTTAACCGCCCGACGTCGCTAGCCTTTGACCGATTTCGACACGCGCACAGAGGTCTTTCGCCTCGCCACTCTGGTGTGGGTAAGAAACTTGTTTGTCCGGCGGCGGCCTCCAGCGAAGGCACGCGCGCAGAAAATGGCTTTCATTAGGGGCGAACGAAGATGAAGAAGAAGGCGACGAACGACACAGACAAACTTTGTACCCTGGATCCGAGGTTCTTGAACTTGAAAGTTTGTACTGAACGAGGAATTCTTGGGATTTTAGGAATGTCAAGAATGTCTAGACGAGTTTTGTCCTTATTGACATTGACGTGCGAGGCTATTTGGCTGGTTTTATTGGGTTCAGCATGTACACATCACCGATTTCTCGGCTTATTCCCTCAGCCTAAGCCGAAGCACCACATGAACGTCTTCAGGAGTCATGACGATCAACCCGCGTCGGACCATCTTAGTCTCAGAACATGCTTCAATGTGGAACTTCTGGAGCAGCTTAATCATACAGATCTTCTCCTCCAACATGGCAAAACGCAGGCCGATACACGTTCTGGGGCCTGAGCCGAAAGACTGGAAAGCCATGGGATGACGGGAGGCCGCTTCTTCGTTCAGAGGGTTGAACCTAAGATCAAACAAATGAGACAAGTTCTAAAACAGGTGTGTCTACCTTTCCGGGTCAAATTCCCTAGGATTCTTGCCCCAGATCTTCTCATTATAGTGCACAGACAGGATATTGGCCCTCACATTGACACCTTTTTCAACTAGAAGACCCTCGTTTCCTACATGGCAAGTCTGTGTACACTTCCTAGAGCAGACGGCCGCTCCAAGTGGGTTTATCCTTAGAGACTCCTTAATGCACCACTCCAGATAAGGAATCTTGTTAACATTGTCCATGGTCACGTCATCCGGGGTCGGGCACACCGCCATGATTTCCTCATAAAGCCGTTCTTGGATCTTTGGGGAAGTCGCCAGATGATAGGTAAGGAAAGCTAAGGAGTTAGCCGTTGTGTCATAGCCAGCGAGGAGGAACGTGGTACACTGACTTGTGATCTCCTCTTCCGTTAGCTTCCTAGCGACTCTAATAGAACTCCGATCTAGGTTCTCCTTCATCTGCTCAGAGAGTTTCACCAGCTCGTTATTGTCAGCCTGGGCGTCGAGGAACATCTGGATGAAGTCCATGGGCGGTTCTTCTCCGCTGGCAATCAGTCGCTTTCTCTCGGCGACGACATCTTGGAGTTGGGAACGGAGGAAGGGAAATGAGTCACCGGCCAAGTGGCGAAGGAAGGTGAAGATGTGCTTGGTGATGGGGAAGAAGTCGTAGGTGGAAGCTGGAATTAGGGGGTTTAAGAGGACGTGAAATTGTAGATCTGACGTCGCCGTCCACAACGATTCTACTTTTACTAAACGTTTAAAAAACGCGAAAACTTACTCAAAAACGCCGCAATCTTATTAGTATAAATCGGATCCGGGTTGAAAGTCTTCCAACACATCTCAATCATAGGCTCAGACTCATCTCCATAAAGAGTCGACTCGGGTCTTCCAAACGCCACTCGTTGAATCACGTCCATTGTTAACCGGTTGAAAAGCCTAAAACCATTATCGTTCTTGTGCCAAAAAAAGCCAAAACTTACGGATTAATATTATAAACCTTGCTCTGATGCCTCTCACAAATATCGATAAACTTATCCACGGAATCTTGAATCATTGGCTCCAAAGCCTTCAGTTTGCTAGCCGTAAAAGAAGGGTTAGAAATAGCACGAAGACGCTTCCATCGAAGGCCTTGGGCACCAAAAACGTCATTGTTGAAAGGAGAGGTATCTTGGTCGATAACAACAGGAAGAGGCAGTTTGCGGCCATGGAAATTCTCAAATTTCTTGATGAAGACGTCCTGGAGGATGCTGAGATCGCTGGTCACGACGGTCTTGTGGCCTCCTTCGATGACTCCGTAGGTCTGGCCGAACTTTTGCTCCCATTCTAGCATTTTCTCCTAAATAGAAGTTTAAGTGAAGCTTAGCTATTAATCTAGCGATAGTAAATCCATCTCCAAAAAATACAAGCTAGTTGCTCTTAGAATGTTTATTTGAAACCGATGAGATGACAGACAAAGTGCAAAAAAGACTAAAACCACTTATTGTTTGCTTTTGAAAGCGTCAAAAAACATGAAAATGTTCTAAAACATTAAAACCCTTACCAACGGCTGAAGACTCTCCTGCAGCTCCTTCACATTCCCCAAGAACAGCGACGTACTCTCAGGACATGGTAGGCCAAGACGCTTAAAATAGGACTCGCGCCATTTCAGGTGGAAGATGTAGGCGAGAGAGAGGACGAGGACTACCAGGATGATAAAAAGCATTCTTGCCGTCTAAGGGAAATTCTGGTCTGAGTGGGTATTGAAGAAAAGATAACAGACCGTGGGAATCTTACATATGGTTTGGGGTCTTGTGATAGGGAACGAAGTACGTTAAAAGGTCACGAAGCTTAGAGGAGAACGCCCACCGTGGGCAAAGAAGTAAACATGAGCTCTAAGTAGGTGAATCCATCAGAATCAGCATCAAAGTCTGAAGCAATTTCCATCAAAAATTGCCATCCTTCAAAAGTCCCAAAACTTCTCAAGTAGTCTCGCTAAGAACCGCAGCCTTCGATCCTTCCTTATCTCCCCCCGGCAACAGCTATCATAAACTGATTAAACGTTTCACAGACTACACTCCTTTTATATGCTGTTTCCGCATGCCCACCATCCTTATTTCTTAAAATTAGCTCTGTACACACGTCGTCTCCTTATCTCTGCCGTCAGCAAGAGGGGTTAATTATTGCAGTTTCAAGTGCTCTGCAAACAGTGCCTTAAACGGATGTTTGTCTGCACTTCTTATCTGTTCAGAAGACGTACGCCAACTGATGTGGGCGCGTCTAGGATGTCGAAAATAAAAAAAACGGGTTGGTATTTTGTGATAAAGAGTTCAGAATCTGACATCCTGCAAAAAAATTGATCTAAAAACCGTCAACTTTAATTGTTAACAGAGGAGCTAACAGAACATCTAAGCATCTTCCTCTCAAAAGTGTATTACTCTTCAGAGTCACCACTATCTCCCCCATCGTCTCCACCAGATGACTCTGATTCAGGTTCCGGCTCAGGTTCAGGGTCAGGATCACTTTGATGAGAGTCCTCACATCCACCACCACCATCATCAGCCGGCCCCTCACCATCTCCGCCATAATCACCGCCATGGTCGCTGCCATCAGCATCTCCGTTATCTCCATTAGTTCCAGTATCCATGAAACCTCCTCCCATATCGTCATACTTAGCGTCGCCTTCCTCATCGTAGTCCAAATTGTCATCAGAGTCATGATTCCCGTTGTCATTCTCGCTTTCACTCTGATCCGTAGCCTGGTGGACGTCAAAGTCCTCGAGTTCGGTAGAACCATTAATGCCTCCTCCCATGTCGTCAAAACCTTCGCCATTCTGCTCATAGTCATAATCGACTTTCTGGGAATCCTGTTTGTAGCCAGAATTGCCACCGACAGATTTGTGATCTTTGGCCAGTTTCTTGATCACGTCTTTGCCCTAAACAAACACATTAAGCGCGAAATGTTTCCGTTGATACCTTAGAAAAGTGCTTCCCAAACTTGCTCATGAATCCACCTGTACTCGACCCACTCCTGCTTCTACTTCGGCCAGATCCATTAGATGGAGTTGGAGATGGCGACCGTCCTCTAGAATCTGGTACTGGGAGTAGATTAGGGTTATAAGGTGGTTGGGTTCCATCTGTAAAATTTGACGGAGGAGCGGATGGGTTTGGGGACTGTGATCTTTGGTCATATAGTTGTGGGATGGTCTTTCCGATGGCGTCAAACCAGAGACTAAAAAAGGCTGTTGGAAGCTGCAAAAAACTTGCTAAAACCTACTCAAGATCAGCCTTGTCCTCAAACAGAAGCCAGTAAACAGTGTTCGCAGAAGCGTCAGTGGCGATTCCAATTAGATTATGAGGAGAGTAGTCAGGTGGTATCTCAGGGTTGGGAACTTGAGATAGATAGCTTAGGACAGAGAAACAGTTGTCAAAAATACCTGGCATAAACTTAGTCTTCAAACCAACGCAAATAAAAGGATAAACGTATTCAAGAATGACGGCAGCAAGAGGTTCGATGTTAGGGGTCGAGTTTTCCTAAACTATCCCAGTTAAAATTTTCAAAAAAATTATTAAAGTTTAACTATTTAGCAAACTTACAAAACTGTCATAAATCTCCAGGGTAGAATCGTTCCACAATTTCACAAAACAGTCCTTCCATTTCTTGCCCAAGAATCCAGTCTTCCATCTCTTCAGAGGTCCTTGATGAGTTACGCAACGGGGCACGTCCATCAATTCCTCAAAACAACGCCAAGTTACTACATGTTTCAAAAATACAAGAAATGAACAATGTTGTAAAGAAGATTTAACAACTCTATTAGATTAGATATTAAAGGCAAAGCACAAACACTCGTTATGCTAAAATCGATGCAAAAAATTTTGCTTTTTCAAAGTTTTAAGATTAAAGATTTAAGAAAAAACACTATTTTTGCCAAAAAATTGACTTAGAGTTTAACCACCTAACATTACACACGGATGCAGAAAGCAACCGTCCTATCACACAGACTGATGGCAAAAAAAGGAACAAACATGAAAACAATTCTTCAGTTTGAAGATCAAGTTTGGCAAGCCGGGAGAAAACAGGTT
>KN167312.1:1271-12634 GCA_000757745.1 Steinernema scapterisci
GATCCGCGCCGCGGTCGTGGAGGCCGCCTGGAGATGCGGCGGCGGCGGCGGCGCGGAGGCTGCAATGGGCGCCCCGGGAGAAGAAAACGAAGGGAGGAAGAAGGAGAGGAGAACACAAGAAGGCACACATTGACTGTGAAGGGCCAATCGACGCCATTCTATATTTATACGTACCTCGAGGCGCCCGGGGGCCTGGAAAAAACGGGGGGAGAAGACGGCAGCGGCAGCGGCGTGCGCGCGCGCACGCAAGCGAAGGCGGGCACTCTTGGGTTCTTGCCGGCGGCGACGACGGCGCCGCAAACGGCAAAAGGGCCAATACTGGGAAAATGAAATCAAGAGGAAGAAGAAGAAGCTTTTGTTGTTATTATTGACACCCTGAAGCCCGAAGATTCCCGTCGTTATTGGAACCAATTAAGAGAAGACAGGAGCCCGGGGAACCGAAAATAGACCTCGAGATTCTCCGCCGCCGGCAACACAAAAAACAAGGTCAATCGATCGCCTGGGAAAACTGTGCAAAAAATGAAAGAGGAAAGTGAATCTTAACGCTTAGATCAACCCGAGAAAAATGGGTTTTGTTGACTTTTGGCTCCAGAGGAGAGAGTGCATCCAAATGTTTGCCTTGAAGGGAGAATTCCGAGAATCGAACACAGGCGATTATAAGTGCTTAGGTAACTTTCTCTCTCCTCCGCTCGCTCTCTGGGTCTTCTCGAGTTGATAACTTTTTCCCTCTGTTTGCATATTTGCAATCTCGTGTCGGCGTTTCACCTCGAAAGCCCCGTTGTAACGTTGGCGCTGCGAAGGACTAAGCTGGTTTCCAGAGAGAGAGGCTCAGGGCGAGCGAGGGCGAGAGGAGAGCGTTGATCGTTTGCTCCCGAGCGCGCCTTTTTCCAGGAATCGCGGGAGGGACACTCTTGACAAGAACTACAGGACTCCCCGGGTTCCAAAACTCCAGAGTTCCAAGATCTGGAAGCCCGGAAATCTCGGCTTTGTAGACCTAAGGGTTAAGGGTCCCAGACGAGATCGTGACAGAAGCCGGCGGCTACGCTCGAGTAAGCGTCCTCGCGGCGGTCAAACACCCCCACTTTCCTTCGAATTATTTGTTTGCGCTAGACTTAAACTTTAAGGTGCACTCGTAGTCCTCATCCCAGTGCAGGCGAGCAGCAGCGGAACTGTGTAGAAACAGTTAGAATCACGGCGGCTTAGGATGAATCAGCTCGATTCTTAGAACCCAGCCGCCGGTTTCCGGTTACTCCCGTGATCAAGGGATTCCGAATTCGGCCCGCCGACGCTAGGATGACTCACCACGGCCTAACCGCAAAGGGGCAATTCGGAAACGCACTCTTCTTCCCTGTGCATCATCATCGTCGTCGTCGCCATCATCGAGATGGGGCGAAATCGTGAGGCGTCATCGCATCAACACACTGTGCAGGCGAGAGCCCGGCTCCACGGGGCGCGACCGAAGCGATTCCCGGAATGGTGACTGTGTGTTTCCTCCCGATGACGACGACGTTGGCGGTGGCGGCGATCGGCGGCTCCCTCTGTGTGCATGTGTCGGGGTCGGTTTTGTCACGGCTGCGTGCGCTTCGCGATCGCCAAAAGCGAGAGTTGTTTTTGTAAACAGCCGCCTCGGTTCCTAGAACTGCGCCTCTTGTTTCCCCAATTCTTCTCCCCACAAAGGGTTGCCGCTTTTTGCAGAGCACGAGAGTGACTCAATCGGCGACGGGAGAATCTCTTGCAGGGGCCGACTGCACGCCTGCACAGGAAATGAAGGCAAAGAGTACAGCAGCGCCGACGACGACGGCATCGAGGGAAACGCGTAGGAGGCCCCCGGTGCAGGCGACGCGATTGTAACTTTTCTCGCTTCCCTCGCCCCGGCGTTGCAATTGCACAAACACAGAAGAGGTCCTTGTTGGATCCTCGGATCTTCAGGCCGCCGCCGCGGCAGATCGAGTAGGCGAGCGGCAAGGGCCTGATCCCAAGATCCGAGCGGATTACACAGCTCTGATTTCGATCCTCGACTCTTCGAGGAAACTGGGTTCGGAGTAAACACTTTAATTCGCTTTCCCAACTCTCCGAGAAATCAAGAAATCAAGGTTCTAAGACACGACGAAAACACGTTGTTTAAACCTCTGCAATTACCTGGGCTAATCCCTGAGCGATGTTTAGGGATTACGCTTTGGGTCTTAGAGGAGCAGAACTGGCTTGAGCACAAAGGAGCGGCGTACAGAAGGTGGGGAAAAGTGGTCAAGCGGTTGGGTTTTGGGAGTTGGAACAGGGGTTGGGGGAAACCTAAGGACAGGTAAAGAGCCCTGGGGTTATAAACAAAGGATCTGGAGGCTCTAAAGCTGATAGAGAGCCTTGAAATCCAAAGACCAGAAACGAGGCTATTCAGGAAACCAAAACCTGGAAACATCTTGGGAATTTGAGGCTTCCTGGAAAGACCTAAGATCAGATTTGGACCCATAGACATAATCTGAAGTCTCCTGCCAAGACCGAAGACCCAACAGACCCTTCAAACCTCTCTAGAAAGACGTTAGAAAGCCAAGAACCCGAAAAACTACTCGCGCAAGAGACGACCGCCGTCAACGAGCGCAGAATTCATTTTTGTCGTCCTCCGATCTGGCGACACTTTTGTTCTCCACTCCTCTCTGCGCCCCAACTCGGGCGCCCCGCGCGGAAGGTCATTATGCAAACGGCCGTTGCTGCTGTTGCCGCCGCCGCCGGCGAAGGCCGAAAGACGCGCATCGTCCCACTCGGCACCATTTTTTGAAAAATCGATTCTGCGCACGCCGAGGGTCGCCACTGGTCCATCATCGTCGGCGCGCGTGCACACACACGAAAAGAGCCCCATTGGGGTCGATTCAAGGCACCAAGAAGAAGGCCAGGGGACATGGACTCGATTGCAAAGAGCGGAATCGCTAAATTATGCATCGAGAAATCTGTGGAACTGATCGCTGAGGACAAGCAGCTCCGCATATGGGTCTTTGAGGGCCAATTGCGTGATTAATGAACCCTGCGGCGGCCATCTGGCGAGTGAAATTTCGAAAATGGGTTGGTGAAAAGCTTAGGCTTGAAGGTCGGGGTGATGAGCTGCTCATTAGGGGTGTTGGGGTTGTTAGGGTTGGATCTGAAGAGCTGAGATCATGAATGGGTTGTCATATAAGGCCTGAGGAGTCATGAACAAGGACTTGGATTTGAAACAAGGACTTGGACTTGGGAAAGACGGGAGTTTTGAAGGTCTTGAAGATCCTGATTTCATGATCTGTAGAGCCTTTTAGAACCCTTGGATTTCCAATGTCCACGTCCCCTGTCCTCAGTCCTTCCTTCCCTGTCCTCCCCTTCCAAATCCACCTTCCAGCGTTTCAAATTCCGCTCAAGAATTCAGCCTTACTCCGTCGCCTCATTCCGCATTCCCAGTCCTTGTGTTTTATTCATACGATTCGGCGTTTCCCAACCTCGAAGATTTGTTGCAACCGGCGACCCAGAACCTGTCAAAAACCCTCGTTGACCCAAACCTCCTTCCCCTCTTCGTCCACCTCAGATCGCTCGGTCGAGGGACGGTTTGCACTCCTTGGCGGTCTCCTTTCACTCGCGCTTTGTCTTCTTTTTCGCCTCTCCCACGCTGTTCCTCCTGCTGCCCACCGCCGAGCGAGAGAGCCACCGAGGCAAGTTTGGCGCCAAAACTTGGGGTGCAAACGGCCTTGGCGCCTTGGCTCTGTGATCGTGTGCACGGATAATAGGTTGACGCGGGGTGCTGAGGCGCGGGGAGAACTCTCTCTGGCGTTGTTGACAGGTCAGCGCCAGCGCCATCGTGATGGGCAACAGCGAAGCCAAGGGGTTTGAGTTGTGACGGGCGTCCGACCGCCGGAGACGACATTTTTGGGGTGCAGGCGGCGGCGGAGGTGGAAGAAGAGGAAAAGGCCCAAAGAACGTCAGGGGCTAGCGGCTGGGCGAAGGGCACCGCGCGCGCACACAGCGGATCTCGAGATATGTCGAGATTGATCTGCGATTGCGCGACGATTCCCGGAAATCGGCCTTAATTATGAATATTCAGTCGGGGGTCGTCGGAGGCGACGACGACGGCGATCTTCTCATTCCATAACTGTTTTGGGAAAGGTGAGAACTGAAAAGGGGCAATCGAAGGTCAGCAGCAGCGGGGGAGAGAGAGGAGCGGAAAGAGGAGACCAGAGATCAAGGGGACGGGAAGAAGGTAAACATTTGGGAGTTTCATGGATTCCAGGTATGAGTACTTGGGTTGGGTAAATAGGAAGGTATTTTGGGAGGGTGAGTCAGGGTTGGGACAAGTCGGACAGGGTCTTGAAACGCTTAAAAACGTCCGATTTTCAAAATTTACAGATAATGAGCAGAAGGTTTATATACGTCTTTTGAACCAAGTTCGGGTTTGTTGGTTTGGTCGATCCAGTAAGGCCCCCGACTGCCAAACTCACCAGCCGGGTTCGAATCCCACCAGAGGCATTCCTTTTTCTTACAGCTCTGGACCATTTTTCGAGTGTTTTAGGCCAGCCAGAATCCTTCAATGTCCTCTCCCCGTCCCCCTAACCTCGCCGCCAACTGTCCCAACCATAAATCCCCACCTCACAAAAACCGTCGTCTCCCAAACCCAACCAAGGTGCCATCTCCTCACAGTTCCTATGATCGATGGCTTCCGAACACGAAGAAGAAGACGATCCAAAATCACGCGCAGCTGGCCGCTGTTAATCTCAAAGTTGTCCCGCCACCGCTGGTTTGCGGAATCGCAGTTATGTGAGTAATTGGAGCGGAGATCGGAGGATCTATTTCCCCTAAGAATTGCCACCTCCTCGCACGCGCGTGGATTGAGGACGGCGGTGGAAGAACGGCGGCGGCGGTGGAGAAGAAAAGGGCGCGAAAGGGCACTTAAGAGAGTGTGTGGCGGCGTTACGGTAACCTGATTTGCAGGCAGTCAGTCACGTTTTTTATGTGTCCGGCAGACAAAGAAAGTGGCGTTTTTTGGGGAAATCTGGACTGGAGGGAGAGGAGGAATGAGGCAGATGGGTGACAGTCTGGGGGTCTTGGATATGAAGGTCAGATTTATGGATCTGAGAAGAGCTCAGGAGCATCTTAGGAGTTATGGCAAGAGATCTGGGGCTATTTAGAGGTCCTCGAAGACGAGTTTATGACTTTCGACCACAAGTTACCCATGAAAACAATCGTCACGTTGTTACGTAGTAATCTGAGTCACCCCAAAACTGGTTTTTTGCCTTTCAGCCACTAGACAAAGACGTCTTGAGATCCAAAAAGTCAGTTTGTACTTGTTCGACATCTCATTTTAGGTGATTTATGGGTTTCTTTCAGTGGTCAGTTGGGAGTTCTCAAGGTTCTTCAGCCAAGTTCATATCCCCTTCTTACAACTCGGATTTGCTTTGCTGGCCTGGTCGACCCCGTAAAGCCCCCAACTCCCAAACTGTCAATCCAGGTTCGAATCCCACCCGAAGCGCCCATTTTTCTCTCGTCAAAATCTCATTTTTCCGTTGTTCCAGATCGTCCTCTCGTGCGCGCAGAACCGTTTTTTCGTGCCGTAATTGACGCCCCAAATGTGACAATCTTTTGTAACACAATCAAACCCTTTTTTCGCCGCCGCCGCCTTCGTCGCACGTCGTCCTGCGCGCGACCGCCGACGTCGCCTCCGCCGCAATGAGTTGCGCAACGCGCAAAGGTCATTCTTGGAATTCGCTCGGGTCATTCCAAGAACGCGAGCGAGATCTCCTGTACACAAAACCCTGTCGGTCGCACTTTCCTGCTTGCTTTGCCTCCTCCCCGAGCGCGCGCGTCCTGTCCTCGCCAGATGGCCCCCTTAAAGCCCTTGTCAGCGGAGGAGAACCGAAGCTCTAAAATCCAGAGGGAGGAAGTAAAAAACGCCGCGCGTGTGGACGACGTTTTTGTGTTATCGACGTCTTAATCTGGCTCGTGTGGCTTGGTCATGTGCAGGCTGCACACAAAAATGACGCCGTGGCATGGAAGCTGATTCATCGATGGTCATGACCGTTCTCGTCGTGAGGTGGAATCATGCGAGAGAGAGGAAGGAAAAGGTCGAAACGGGGTTGATTCACTGTGGGAAGAGAAGCGAGGAAGGCGATTAGGACAGCGAGAGAGTCAACAGGGGGATGACAAGGGATGATTGAATCGGGGGATTCGGGGAAGTGGTGGGGAACTGATCCGGAAAGGACAGGGGAATGGAAATGCGGAACAGGGAAGCTCTGATGCAGCCTGAGGAAAGCACAAAAACGGCTAAAAGTAGATTTTACGGCTTTAAAAAAGTCAGGCTTAGGATGGGATTCGAACCTGCCTTGTCAGCTTCTTACCCACTCAACCACATGATCAAAGATACAAGATTGTTAAGAACACTACTTAACTCTACAGTTTCAAAACCGTCAGACTCACTTCCGGTTCCCAGCCCATCTCCCGTAAACAGTTCCCAGAAGCGTCCCACATTCTCCCGTCTCCCGTGCGTCATCCCAAAATTCCGCACATTCCAGAGCTGTTTGCAGACGTAAATCTATTTCAAATTTCCCGTTTTTGGCTTTTTTGGGGTTCTAAGATAAGCCCACGTGGGAGCCAAGGTTATCAGGTGTTGGGAAGCCGCTTCCGAGCGCGGCTTATCAGGTGCTAAGACCAAATATTGCGCGGTTTAGGGATCGGAGAGATAAGGTGCGGGGGAAGTTGTGAGTCATCGAGAGGGGAACGAAACTGAAAGGCAGTAAAATGACCAAAGGAAGGTGTTAAGAGGAGGGGAACAGGGAGAGCATGGCAGAGGAGAGGTGCCAAGAGGGCTATCTACGGATCGGCTGATTCATCTGGGCTTAGGAACCGGCTTAGAAACCCTAGTTTTGAGCCCGATCTTAAGCTCTCCAGGGGCCTAAGGATGTGACAAGCTTCAGGACCTTCCTCAAGCGTCTTAAGCTTCATTCTCCTTGTTTCCAGGCGTTTGGAAGCCGGTTTCAGCCAATTAGCTTATCTCTATTAGTCCTGTCATCCACCTTGCTTGCCCAGTACCTCTCCCTCCTCCTCCGCCGACGGTCAAACTCCTTTTTTCCTGCACTTTCCCAAGCGATGAACAGTTGCGAAAACGCGCTCGCCTGCACTCCCATTCATTCATTCCACCGTGCACTTCTCCTTCGCTCCCCTCCCCGCTTCTTCTTCCCTTCAAATCGCCGCCATCTGTCGTCCCGCGGCGCTTTTTTTGCTCCGCCGGTGCAGGCGAAGGCGATTCCGAGAACGCCGCCACCATCGCCGACGCTGCTGCTGCCGCCGACTGTCGAAAGACGACGACAAAACGCGATGTGGGAGAACGATAAGAGGCGCAATCGGGGGACCCGAAGGGGCGAAGGGCAAAGCAATGTCGGGGCGCGAGAGGTCCTCGGCCTGCACCAAAAGCCCTCGGTCTTCGCCTGCACCAAAGAGAAGCTGAAACATGTGGAATGCATAAACTTTATTATTACACAACAATTATGTACAAGAGAGAAAGTGGGAGAGCGGGAGGACGGAGGCTCGGCCCTCGCCGGGGTGATTAATCGGCTCAACGAGGTCCGTAGGATTGGATCCGGCGGGTCCCAAAGCTTGCCTGAGGGGCTTAGATCCGCCGGTCAAGCGAGCAGCAGGCGAATTCTTGGAGTTGGATGTTAAACTGACAGTGGAATCGCGGATCCGGACAGCTGGAAGCGGAGTTCGGGGAACACGTGGCGCCGTCTAGGATCTTGGGACAGAACGGGTCTGGAAATAGGGGTTTTAAGGACGGAAAGCAGATGGTCTTGACGTGGGAGATCCAGGAAGACGTTCCAAACGTGTTCGATCTCTCCTCTTTGCAACCCCGTTCCTCCACATTACACCCAAACACCCAATTCCCAGAACCCCAAAACCAGTTCTGCACCCAGTATCAACCCCGATCTTGATGTTCTTAGCCAAAGGTCACGAAAACAAATTACCTTTTGTAGCCGAAGTTCTCCGCGACGTCGACAACTGCAGTTTAACCTTAAAGATGTCGTCTTCGTCGTCGCTGAGGTGGCAGCAGATATGCCTCTTCAGAGGATCCTTGGGAGCCCTGAGACACTCTGTCTTGGGTGGACACTTGTTGACCACCCCTGGAATGCATTTCTGGGGATAAGGAGCGTTGCTCTGAATCACGGGCTCCCTATCGTTGGGACACTCCAAAAAGGTCCGTTTTTGAGGTCGATTTTGCTGTTTTCGGATTCGCTTAATTTCGGATTTGTCGATCTTCTTTTGGATGTCCACTAGGCGAGTGGGTTTGGGATGGAATCTGGGTTTTGGTCTTGGGGTCGTGAGTGTGACGAGGAAGCCAGGAGCCGGTGTTGGAGATGGATCGTTGACGGCGATGTCCAAGGCGGCTTGGGATGGTTTTGGCTTGTTGGAACAGCAGAATCCGGTTGTGGATAAGGGGGAGAGGCTCTGACAGGAGTAGCCGAAGCTGAAAATTGGGGATTTAGGAGTTTTAAATAGATCTAAAAAACTAAAAAAGTGAGATTGAACTGAGGAAAAATTAAGGGGTTTGACTGAGCTTCGAACCCGGGTCGTACGTGCGGCAGTCGGGAGCCTTACACAGTTAACCACACAAACAACTTGATCAAAAGTTGGAAAGGAGTATAGATCCCAGCGCTAAAAATTCTAAGCAATCTGGCTTACCTGCACGTATTCCTGCCAATCACGCATTTCTGCGCCACATTTGAAGTCTTATCCTGCTGAGGAATCGACCCAAGCGGGCATTTCCCTAAACGACATCTTAGCTCTTATCCCAAACCCTCCAGAATCCTACCATCGACGACATCCAAACAACAGAATCCCCAGTTAGAGCCAGGAACTGACGCGACACAAGCATATCCAAATGGACATTCGGACTGAAGATTCACGGCAGGATGACATTTCATGGTGTGGTCCGTGAGAGGGTGGATGTAGGGAGGTCGTCCAGCGGGACAAACACCTGAATTCCAGAGCTGGGAAATTGTGGGAGTTCAGGAACTTACCGTCGTCCTTAGCACAGCAGAAGGATACGTCACTGTCTCCAGGACTCGCGCATACGAAGTCCACAGGACAGCTGTCTTTGACCGAGTTTTGGCGGCAACGTTTGGGTCGGTTGGTTAGGACGTTCATGTAGGAGCGGCAGCCGCCGGGACAGGCTCCTAAAGGATCGAATTTAGGTCTCGAACAGATTTCCTGCAAGCCTGCACCAAACTTCTGAGCTGTTTAGGACCCAAAAGTCCAAAAAACAGAACCTGAAGACCACCTGAACGCTTTGCTCAGATCACAAGAGTAAACACCAGAGATCGGAAGCCCAGAAATCAAATATTGACGTTGGAGTGACTCGCGTCAATAGAACTTTTTTGGACCTGAAACCTGAAAATCAACCCTTACCTTCACGCTTATACCCACAGCAGACATGTCTCCTAAAGAGCTTGTCATAACGGCATTTGTAAGGAGCTGGACAGAGGCCACTCTCGCCACAGAGGACAGGTTGGTTGAAGTCGCTGGAGATGAGGAGCGGAGATTCGCCTTTGTGACAGGCTTAAAATTGGATCTTAAGGGACAATATGAGGGCTTGGAAGACTTACCCGTGGCTTCACACCGCCGTTTACATTCAGATAAAGATGGGAATCGGTTCCCGTTGAGGCCAT
Organism: Steinernema scapterisci; assembly: GCA_000757745.1. Lineage (NCBI taxonomy): Eukaryota > Metazoa > Nematoda > Chromadorea > Rhabditida > Steinernematidae > Steinernema > Steinernema scapterisci. The sequence goes on from KN167312.1 coordinate 10,934, forward strand.
TACACTCGACTACGGTAAACGGGTGGCACCGGAGGGAAGTCACGTCGAAGTAGTACATGGTCACGGGCTTTCGGCCGCATTCTCCGTAGCCGGGTTGGGGTGGGAGGGAGCAGACGGCTACTGGAACAAGGAAAATTGTCAAAAACAGCATAAAAACGCGGTTTGAAAAAGTTTGGTTCATGCCGGGTTCGAACCTGGGTTCAACACCTAATAGCCCGGAACGTCACCGGGTCAGCTACCAAAGCAATTTCTACGTTTGGCCTGTTTTGGATATATAACAGCAAGTTCAATTGGGCAAATTTTGGCAAAACTCACTCCGATTAGGACAGCAATAATTGATCTGAATCCCAAAATGCGTCAACCCCTCAATAGGAGTACACGCATAATCCAGCTGACAGTCTCCATCCCGCTTGCACCAAACCACATTCCCTTCTCTCGTCTTTTGAGGATCTCCGCTATTTGGACATACTTCTGAAACAGACTCTAATCACCATTTCCTAAGACTCACAGTTAGCTCACCTCGACTAGCAATACCGTACCTCTGTGCACTCACAGATCCGGCGACCAGGAAATTACTAACCACGAAAATCGAGACGACCAACGTTTCCGGAGACATTTTGACAAAGCGAGAAATCCTGAAACGAGCGGAGTCTTGTCCGTGATGGCCGAAACGAGGTCGTCGAGGTCGTGGTCGACTTGTAATTGCTACCAGCGAAAGTGAGCAAATGACGAAGGGCGAAGAGTAGTGGTGGACAAGGGGCGAAACGTTTATCTCTCACGCACTCGAAAACTAACGCAAATAGTATTTTGGGGAGAGCAAAAAATGGGATAAGATGGGAGGCTTCACACACGATAAGCAGGAAGTCGGGAACGCCTTTTAGGGGTTGAAGAGGGGAACGGCGCTTTGGCAAATAGTGTAAGAAGCTACAAGCGGATCAGGGCACAAGGGGAAAGGGAAAACGGGGCGATGTTGCGATAGGGGAAGCTCTGGGAGTCAGAAATGGCTCTGCCAGATACGCATTCCTAATCTAGGACTTGGGCTAGATATCGTCAGCCTAGGATTCCGGCGTTCTATGACCCCAAACAGCGGCTCAAACCTCGGCAGACCCGAAAAGCCAAATAGGGGCAAACAGAATCTGACACGCACGTCTCTTCAAAGACGTATCTGAACGCCTCGACAAGGCGAACGGGTCTGATCGGCCCGCTAAGAACAGGATTGAGGCGCTTGAAAGCCGATTACGTCACTAGAGACCCAAAACACGAACGGGAACAGTTGCGATCTTGAGCCAGTTGGGAAACGTTGTCCAAGTTGGGCATCTGGGGACGTCTACAGTGAGATCTTAGATTCAGAAGAGTCCAAATCAAAACGCACCCACCTCGATTCCACTTTAGGAAGTACCCCAAACACCGTTCGGGAGTCAATTACACAAAAGTTTCAATTCCCGACCGTCATAATCCATCTCGTAGACGCGCCCGCGCGCTGTCGAACGCGATTTAAGCAAATACGCAAACAGAAAATTTGTGTGAACCCCGCGTGCGCGAACGCCTTTGGATGTGGACGATTGCGATAGATGCCTGAGAGCCTCTCCGAGAGCAAGAGTGACCCAAGCCGACGGCCCCTTGAGAATCGAGACTTTACACAACGAGAGGTTCTTGTAGAAGTGGTTTTTTGAGTTTTCTCACTCGGTGATACGCGTTGTG
>KN167312.1:13184-32419 GCA_000757745.1 Steinernema scapterisci
CGAAATGGCAGATTTAGCACAAATACCGGTTTCCGACCGGTCTGCCAACTGGCGTTGACCAGAAATGAAAGTTCACGTCCACAGGGTTGTCTGAAGCTCAACTTGTCGTTGGTAGTCGTCTAAGTGTAGTCAATCTCTCTTTCTTGTCTGACCACAGAAGGAAGAATTGGCCAAACAAGGTCCCTGGAATGTCTAGACATTAGCCCTGTCAGGCATCTTACAGTGTGAGTCAAAAAAATAAAGGGATGACCAGACAGGAGCCGGCACCCGTCGTCTTGAACTGGATGTCGTGTCTGAAACATGTCATTTCAAGCGGTCGCGCTGAGAACGACCGGTCGGTTTCCCATACAAATAACGCCAAATCCAACCGGTTGATTCCTCCTCGGCCGCTTAAAATGGTTGGCTTCAGTCACGACGTCCAGCCCCTAGACGACGGCTGTCGGCTCCTGTCTGGCCATCCCTTTATTTTTTTGACTCACACTGTAAGACAGCCGATGATCATTCGTGACAAATCGTCTCCAGCTTACCGGCCGGAAATAGCAGATTCAGCCCAAATGACGATATCGGACCAGTCTGACCTGAGTTCGTCTAAAGCCAGCCATGTCCTAATAGGCATCCAGATGCAGCCAGTCTGTCTGTAACCCTCAACTTTATTCAGGAGTGTAATAACTCCCAAAAACTCGGAAAACCAAACTGTTTCAAGTCTCGAATCATGAAATGAGAAGTGACCAAACTGTCTGGTCTCGCCTTAAACGAATACAACGCGTATCCCGGCTTTTCTAGCGTGTGCAGGACTTCGGCCATGTAGCTTGTCTTCAAAGTCATTAGGACATGATAGACGTCGAAGTCTTGGAGACTCATGGCCAAGATTTCGAGTTCACGTCCGAAACCGTCGTTAGGTTCGCTGATGTTAGGCTTCGGTACTCGGCGCGCTGCCTGGAAGCCCATGTGACCGATCTTAGCAGTCTACTACTCGCGTCGACCTCGAGCATTACTCTCGCTTATCTTGTCATGAATCGCGTTCTTTCGTTCTCCGTTGTTTACGAACTCACACAGTCTTTCAACATGGCGCGCCCCAGCACGCGTCCCCTCGTCATCGTTTTTGGTTGTGCCTTCCTCCTTCTCCGATTCTACTTTTACCTGAACCCTTCCAGAGCTATTCAAGAAAACGTGAAAAATTCTATTTTTATTGACAACGCGAAGAGATTCTTCGAATACGAAAATCACGCATTTGTCCAGAAGTTCCTGAATTCGAGTCTGGATTGGCAGATTGGGAGGAAGCGGTTCGACGAGTACCAGAGGGGCGCTGTTGAGAATCCGTCGATGAAGGAATTCATAAAACTCCTCCGAGTGCAGGCGAAGTGTCCGAATCTGGTCAGTTTTGGAAATCGATTTGGTCGCCATGAAGTGTGCAATCCAAGCCTGATCACCAATGGCAGGAGGAGATGCGTGGTAGGTGGCGATGCCTGAGTCTGGCGAAGGTCCTAAAACGGCAAATTTAGGTCTATTCGATAGGACCCGCTGGTGGACTTCCGTTTGAAGGCATGTTCCAACGGTACGCGAGCCAGAGTTGCGAGTTAGTGATTATCGACAAGGTCCGTTTCAGCCTCTGAACCCTGTTAAAATAGCTATGTATTTTAGGAGAAACCCGACTTTTACCATCCGACCCTCAAAGCCCGTTTCATCACGATGGATTCCATCGGGATTGACTATAAGCGGAGTTCCCGAAAAGTCCTCCTGTCAGACACCCTTCGCCAACACAACCATTTCTCGGTCTCCATCCTCAAACTCAACATCAGCGAGCCCAACGACGGTTTCAGACGTGAAATCGAAATCTTGGCAACGACTCTCCAAGACTTTGACGTCTATCATGTCCTAATGACCCTGAAAACGAGTCCCAGCTACATGGCCGAAGTCCTGCACACGCTGGAAAAGATGGGATACGCGTTGTATTCGTTTAAGTCGAGACCAGGCAGTTTGGTGACTTCTCATTTCATGATTCGAGACTTGAAACAGTTTGGGTTTTCCGAGTTTTTTGGGAGTTATTACACTCTTAAATAAAGTTGAGGGTTACAGAGAGGCTGGCTGCATCTGGATGCCTATTAGGACATGGCTGGCTTTAGACGAACTTATATTAGACCGGTCGGAAACCGGCATTTGGGCTGAGACTGCCATTTCCGACCGGTCAGCTGGAGATCGTCAAAAATGGCTTTGAGCTGTCTCAAAATGCCTGATTGGGCCAATGTCTAGACACTCCAGAGACCTTGTTTGGCCAATTCTTCTCTCTGTGGTCAGACGAGAAAAAGAGACTGATCAGACTTAGACGTCTAAATACGACAAATTCAGTATCAGACAGCTATGAAGACGTGAATGTTCATTTCTGGCCGACGCCGGTTGGGAGACCGGTCGGAATCCAGCCGAATCTCGTGATCCCAACTCCACCCTCCCGAAACCCACACTCCTCTTCTCCCTCTCTCCTAAATACCTCCGAACACCATCTAATCTGCGCGGAGACCTTTTCAGCTGACCACAACGCGTATCACCGAGTGAGAAAACTCAAAAAACCACTTCTACAAGAACCTTTCGTTGTGTAAAGTCTCGATACTCAAGGGGTCGTCGACTTGGGTCACTTTTAGGGACAACCAGGTCTCCATTGCTGTCGTCCACGTCCAAGCACGTAATTCCCCCATCCCGGCCGTTCCCTCAGAAAATGCCGCCGCAGTTCCCACTTCCAAAAAGACGCCTGTTTTCGTTGGGTGCCTAACGAGGCCATCAGATAATCTTGCGCCCGATCTTTCTTTCCGCTGTAAGCGGCAGCGTGACAGTTTTGTTCCCCGGTTTAACATCCCGATAATGGTACACGCCGGCTTCAAACCCTACATCTTCCTATTCTTCGCTTCAACCATCGCTTTTGTCCTCTACAGATGGGCCTTCGAAACCGTGGCTCCTCAGCAGCAATCCTGTCCCATCGTGCAGCCGAATTCGGACCCGTTTTTTGCAAAACAGGAAAACCTGTTTACGATTCGGTGTTTCAATGAACATGCGCTGAATTGGACCCGATTCTCCGAGCGAATCCTAAGAACTCCGGAGCTCTGGAAAAACGTGAAGAAGGCCAAGAAGAAGGATAAGGAAAAGGTCGATTTCACGCCGGAATTCAAACGGCTTTTGCCCAAAATCTTTGAGACTTCTAAGCGGGATGTGATCAGGTAGGAACCGTCCGGAAGCGAGACTAATTCATTATTGGATGCTCAGGATCATAGAACTGGGCTCCTTCAAGGGTCACTCGACAGTGGAAATGGCGAAACAGTGCCAAGAACTGGCCAAAGAGAGCGACAAGGAATGCCAAATTGTGGCTGTGGACACGTGGCTGGCATCGCCCGAGAACTACGAGAGCGAGGGGAACGAGATTAGCCAGTAAGTCTTAAGCCCAAAAATCGGGATTTCCACATTTCTGATTTCCAGCCTGCACCGAACGTTCCTCTCCAACATCAAGCACGAAAACCTCACTACCGTAGTCTTCCCGTTTCGGCTTGCTCCCGCCGCCGCGGCCCACGTTCTCCACTGTTTCCACATCAACGCGGACCTGGTTTTCGTCGATGGGAACCATGAGTACGATACCGTAATCGACGAGCTCATCATGTATTACCCTCTGCTCCGTCCTCATGGCCTCCTCATGGGGCGCGATTTCCATATCAAGAGTTGGCCAGGTTTGGGGTTCTTCCAGAAACGGGAATGAGAGATCTGTTTAGGAACGGTGCAGGCTGTGGAGGAGTTCTCGCAGAAGATGAATCGACCCTATGAGGTTGTGAAGAATGCGTGGTCGCTGTTTAAGGGCGATGAACCTGAAAGCTATTTTTGGGATAAGCATTAAGGATAAATCATGACTCGGAATTGGACCTCAAGACCAGGCTTGCCCTCTTAGGATAGCCGACTCTCCACACCTGAACTTGCTTAAAAAATCACAGCTTGAAAACATTTATCACTGGAACCACAAAAGGGTCAAAACTCATTGGCACCCATCCGCCTTTATCACAAGACTCGTCCTCTTCGGGTAGCTCATCACAACACCCTCCCTTAGGAGCACCTTTTGGAACTGGATATCCAGCTTCACGCAGGGAATCCCGGATTCTGGGACCGGCTGAACGCACGCGAAATGATTCGGGCAGCCTCCCAATTCGGGATGATCGAGAGCGGAGGCCAAGTTGGAGTGGCAGGCATGGAACATGTCCGTGTAGATCAATTTGCTCGGGAGGTTCATGTAGTTCTGGAATTCGAAGCTTAAATACCTTAGGAGATTACGGTAGGATGGCTTACGTGATAGAGACCCTCGTAGTCGATGAACGTCCTGAAGTTCGTCCCTAGTTCCGACGTGTTCAACATGGGGAACAGCTCGAAGACAAAGGGAAAATCGACCTGAAAGTTAAGGAAGTTAAGGATGCCAAGATTTCGGATTACCTCGTGGTCCCAAGTCCGTTTGTCGCCTTCCCTAAAGTGCAGAAACGGGGAATATTCGGTGGTGAGGGTGACATCATGAGTTCCAGGTTTCGCCCACTCGATTTTATGGATTCCCAAGCTTTCGACACGGTCGCCGACGGTGACGACCTTCGGGGTTCCGAATTTGTGCTCCGCTTTCGCCGTGTTGAGCACGTTCGCCAAGTCGAAGAATGAGGCTTGTTTCGCTGAAATTAAGCCATTTATAAATCAGACTGACATCAGATGGTGAATGGTCTGTAGTCTAGACAGCTGAATCCCGAACAGGCCAATCCAACGAGGACTGCCACTTCTGGTCACCAGGAACAGATCGACCTGTCAGAAATCACGTATGTATGTATAGGGGGTCGGATCAGACGATGCCCGACGGTCAATTCAACTCGCGGTCAATGTCTACCTTTCCAGCCAATTGGAATCATGTCTAGAGCGTGAGACACGAGTCTGAATGACTGAAAAGACAGACATCTGGAGGCAGGGCAGACGACTGAGACGCGAAATTCCATTTCCTGTTATCACCCACCGGTCTACCGGTCGGAATCTCACGTAAAATGAGTCTAATGCGCCTGTTTCCATGCCCGTCTATTCCTGATTTTCTAGACATCTAGAATCTCAAGTTAGGCGATGTCTACCTTCGCAGCCAATTGGTATCGTGCCACTCCAGACACGAGTCTGAATGGCTGAAAAGATAGACATCTGAAGACAGAACAGACGACTCAAACAGGTATTTCCATTCCCGTCATCACCCACCGGCCAACCGGTCGGAATCACACGTAAAATGAGTCTGATCTGCCTGTCTCTAAACCTGTCTATTCCAGATTGTCTAGGCACAAGATTACAAGTCTGAACTTACGTAGAAATGACGACACCGTGAGCCGTTGAAAGTAGAACGCCGCGGTGTTCGGAAACTCATCCAGGATAATCGACAGCTCTTCGTGCAGATTCGTTGCATTCCTCGGAACCAAAACTTCGTCCCAATCTCCAAAGATGATGAAATCCGTCGTTTCTCGGTATTCATACAGGCACAGATGATACGTGGATACTTGCTGGTTGTATTCCAGCTCCTGGTTCGGATCGTACTCCAGATCTGCCTAGAAATGAGCCTCTTTCAAGCGGATGAATGCGCATGAAACTTACAAATTGTCCAAATCGTGCTGCTGTATGGATAGCGACAATTCCTTGTTCTTGATAAGCCTTCAGGATGTTGTAGGCTTCGGCGATGATCGATTCCACGTAGACGGCGATAAGGTCAGCTCCGTAGTAGCGATAGAGTTCCAGGATTGTGAAGAGGAGCTGCCATTTGTCGTACATGAAGAAGCGGCTTTGGCAGACGACGACATGACGGCGCTGGCGGTCTGGGATACGGTAGGGGATCTGGAATATGCATAGGAATCAGTAAAAGTAAGAACGCAGCCTCCTCCCTTGCCCGGACGGGTCACTCAAACCGGCCGACCCTCAACTACTTCCAGCCGGACCCCGTCTAGCCTCCCAGCTCCCCTACCGTAACCCACTCACCTTGATCCCATGCAGCTGCGCATCCAAATGCCCATCCGAGATCGCAAACTCCGTCATATCTTCGACAACGACGCATCTGGCCCTGTAGACAGTCCACAAGCATTGAAGTGACGTAGCTCCATGGAGCTTCTCGATTCCAACGTACGATTTCCAGATATCCCCATTCCGGTTCGTCGAATAGCAGCCGAAACTTACATCGCGGATGTCCTTGTGGGCTCCGAGGAGTATCCAGACGTGGGGAGTCTTCGGCTTGCCGGGATCGATGTGAATGGCATCGAACAGCGAGACATGCTTCACACGTTCTCGGGCGCCCGTGGGTCCAAAGAAGACCAAAAGCGCCCAGTAAAACACGTAAAATCCGAATAATAGGGTTAGGAAGTACAGAAACGCTTTAGATCGATCCGAATTCTGAATGAATCTCAGAACTTTGTGACCGAAACGAAGCAAATCTTCCAGCTCCATTTTAGAGAGAAGTCCCAGGTTCATCACTCGCAAAACAGCGCATTTCGATCAGATAATCTAAGCGCAAACAAGGCTGTTGTGACCTTCACGCATAACGCACAAGAACGAGATAACGAAAAAATTTAAACCTTTAAGGCACATGAGATCTAAACGCGTAAAACTGAAAACATATACAAGTATTGCGACAGAGGTTAATAGAAGTCTTGTTTCAGGTTCCAGGTGCCCTTCTCTTGGACACTCATCTTCTTGAGGATCGAACGGAATGCCAGCGAATCGCGCGTGGACACTTGTGCCTAGAAATTTCATGATTTACGGAAAACTGGAAGCCTAGATTACCTTGAAACGGTCCAGGATTTCGTTCGTTTTGACCCGGCCTCCTCTGGAGATGAAGAACGCCTTCAACTCCGACGCTAAACCTTCGAACCGATCTCCGGTGGGTTCCGGATTCGGCATTTCATCTGCGTTCCCGGGATCTAGGTTTTGCGCCTTCCTGTTCCGGATCATCGAAAGGAGGGATCTGCCGGAAGTCGGCGCTTCGTTACCTCCTCCCATGCCTCCAGTAAACGCGGCATTCCTCGTCTGGACATCATCGGTATCGGAATCCTGGTCCTCTTCGGTTTTGGCGTTTCCGAAGGTCTTCTTGCGCCCGAAGAGCTGGTCAACGGGCCTGGCACGCCGGAACTTGATACTGTCCGCGGCTCGCTTCGCGACGGCGTCCGCTTCTTCTTCAATCAGCTGGTAGTCGGGCGCGGAATCGCCAAGGATCTGGTCGTGGCGGAGCGCGGAGTGGACGCCAGTCTTCTTGAGCAGCTGGGAGAGGACGTAGTCGTCTTGGGCCTTGGAATCGGTCTCTGCTTCCTGTCTCTCCTTGAACTTCTTCTGCTTCTTCAGAAAGGGGATTTCGTATTTCCCGTCGAGCAGCTTGTCCTCCTTCTTTTTCTTGTGTTTCTTCTTGCCATCGAAGAATTCTTTGGGCACTTCTCTGAGCTGCCCAGAAGCCAACTTCTGCGCCATCTGCCTGAGCTCTTCTTTGCGCTCATCGGTGAGGCTCATCTCCACGTTCTTCCCTTCGACTTCCAGGTCTTCCGACTCGTCTCCGTCGCGTTCTTCCGGCTTCGAGTGCTTCTTCCTATCCTTGTTCTTCTTTCGCGCGTTTTTGCGTCTACAGTAACCCAGATCAGATACATTGTCACACCGAAACCTTACTCTTTCTCAGTCTTATCAAAGAAGTTCTGCCGGCTGACAACGGTAGCCCGTCCGGCGAAGATGGCAGCAGTCTCCGTGCCATGGGTTTTGTCAGTCCTCTTGTCGCCCAAGGTGAAGAGTTCGTGGAGATCGTTGGTTTTGAAGAAACGGCTCTGCTTGGCGTCCACGAGCACTCGATTCGCTAAGAACTGCTTGAAGATCTGTCTATGGTAGATCTTCTCCTCGATCGTTCCACTCGTCAGCAGCCTGTAAATCGTGACGGCCCGTTTTTGGCCGATTCTCCAGGCCCGTTCTCTCGCCTGAAATCGTATTTCAGCTCTCAGAAACCAAAGGAACCGCTTACCTGAGCATCGGTAGATGGATTCCAGTCCGGATCAAAGATGACGATCCTATTGGCGCCGGTGAGATTCACTCCCAAGCCTCCAACGCGCGTGGTGAGGAGGAACACAAACTGGTTCGGATCCGTGTTGAACCTTTCCACCAGCTGTTGCCTGGCTGCGATGTTCGTTTGCCCGTCCATTCGCAGGTAATTGTAACCTTCGCCAATCACGAATTTCTCCAGGATCGTGAGCATTTGACGGCTTTGAGAGAAGAGGAGGACTTTATGCTTCTGATCGTGCCAGAGACGGAGAAGCGATTTCACGACTTGCATCTTTCCGCTTCGGGATTCGTGGCCAAAATCTTTGTCCGGGAAGTCTTCCACGTTGAATTCATCTGAAAATCGTGGAATCAGAGCTGTGTTTATGCTCAGGAAGCCTTAGGAATGGGCTTGGCCAAGATCCCGACCGCTCTCTCTCCATCAATCAACTTCTGTGACCCAATATCCCCATTCCATCCATCGCCGAGCTTCCTCTGACCCAAACCTCATAACTCACCATGCCGATTCGGACCTCCAGTAAGGAAATCCGGGTGGTTGCACAGCTTCCTCAACATGATGAGTCCGACAAACGCGTCTATTGAGCCAGTCATGATCCGCTTGCATTCCTTAGAGTTGAGGTAGTCTTCATAGAGCGCTCGCTGCTCGGTCGTGATGTCGCAGAAGAGAACTTGTTCCATCTTCTCTGGCAGGTGAAGAACCATCTCTACGTCCTTCTTCATTCTTCGGAGCATAAATGGGTTTATAGCGTTCCTGAAATTGAGGTTTAGAATTGATCTGAACTGTGAAGCTTACTTGAGGACGCAAGCGCATTTATAGGCAGTCCGGACTTGCACAGAGTTCGCGTTCGCGTAGCCGCCTTGGGTGATGGGGATCGAGAACTTCTCTGTGAAGGTCTTCAAGTTTCCTAAGCGGCCGGGGTAGACGAAGTCGATCAGGGACCTGAAATAGGAAGATTAGGATCTAGGAATATGCATGAGAAACTAACCATAGTTCTTTGAGGTTGTTCTGCATCGGCGACCCGGACAGAATCAACCTGTGCGCCGTTCGGGCCCTCTTGATCGCCATCGTGACCTTCGCAACGGGATTCCGGATCTTGTGGCCTTCGTCCAGGATGATGTAGTGCCACGATTGCTTCAGAATCATGTCGCAATCGTTGGTCATCGTGGCGTAGCTGGTCACAAGGATCGTTCCGTCCCTAAATGCCTCATTTTAAGAATCAGGTATGGAATAACGAAGCTTACTTTCTGTACGTCGCCATTTTCTTGAGGAGAGCGTTCCGGTTCCCTCTGTACGATCCGCTGGCATGGAAAACGGCGATTCTGCACAGCGGGAACCACTTGTTGACTTCCTTGACCCACTGGTGCATCAGCGTCGTCGGGCAGATCACCAGCGTTGGCCCGAGTCCGACGTATTCTTCTGCGCTGGCATGGACTTTGGAAACGGACAGCGACCTGAGGAAAGCGATGATCTGGATCGTCTTTCCTAGGCCCATCTCGTCCGCTAGGATTCCGCCGACGTTCTGCTGGTGGAGTTCGGTCAGCCAGCGGACGCCCGTTTTTTGGTATCTAAAATGAAGCTTCATTCCACAGAATCCTAAGAATTGAAAGCCTTACTTGTACAGCTTATTCCAGATTTCCAGCGGGATCTTGAGTCCAGTCTTCATCGTGTGCAGCTGGGGTTCTCCTTGGCCGGAATCCTCGGGTAATGAGGCCTTATACTCCCTAAAATTGTGACTAGAATTTCCTCAATTTACAACAAAAAAGATACCTGATGCGATTTTCGAATTCAAGGTCATCGCCGTCGTCCCGTCCATGATGCGAAAAGTTTAATTTCGAGCTGGGTTTCGGCTTCTTCGGCTTCCTGGAACTGCTACCGGCTTCGGATTCTTCTTCAAAGTCTTCTTCGGCTGGATCCTCTTCATATTCGCTTCCGGATTCTTCTGCTTTCGGTCCCTCTTCTTCATAAATCCATCCTTCGTCCTCGGATTCGTTGCCGTCGGCTTCCCCGTCTTCGCAGCCGTCCTGGGTGTCTTCTTTGGCCTTCTTAGCTGCGGATTGGATCTGAAAATAAGAATTCAAAATTCCAGGCGAACTCTAAATCACAAACCTGTTCGAATGGCGTCAAATCGCCGAATCTGACGGCGTCCGAGGATTCCAGCATTTGATCCTGGATTTTCCTCTTGCGGCGGCCGCGGCGATCGGGTTCTTCGGATGCCGCCTGCTTCACCTGGGCCAGGAATCCATCTTCCAGCTGATTCGCGTTGTAGGCGCTGACGCCAGGAAGCGCGAAACCCAGATCGCCTTCATTGGTCGGGATGGCGAGGCGATCGAGGTGGAAGCAGGGATCCTTCGGGTCATCTGGCTCTTCTGAATCTTCCTGGCGGCTGCCCGAGCTTCCTGACGATTTCCCAAGGACGAAATCGTCCAGTTCTTCGTAGTTTGACGTTTCGGCCGCTTCCATTTGCTGCGGGGAAATGACGAAATGCGCTGAAAGTTCGCGCATTTACGATAGGGAGGAAAACTCGGATCGCGAGAGGTTCGGTCGATAAGCAAACAAATGGCGAGCGAGATGGGGAGTTTTCACGTTTTTTCGCAGAATTGCGGGTTCGGAACTTGGAATTGAGGCGCGTTTTGGGGTATTCTGGGTTTGGGCTCGTGGATACGCTGATTTTTTGACGCGGTGCAGGCCAGCCATTCGGCCAAAATCTGAATTTTGGAATTTTGAAGGTGTTGAATTTTGGACTTTTTGGACCGCTTTCGAATTGTGAAATGCACGATGCAGGCTGTTCTGAATTTATGCCATTAAGGGCTACATTTGGAACCTTATTTTGAGCGAATAGGAGCGCGAGGCGGCGATTTTAAGACCGCTTTAGGGAGAGCTTCAGGCTGCAATTCACCGCTTTTTAGCTTTTGCTTAGATCCTGTTTCAAGCCCGCTTAGGCTCCTTCCTAGCGCTCTCAGCCGGATCCACATCCCGGATTTCCATAATCCTGAATCGTGTTATTTGATCCATTTTCGTTATCTCCCAGCGCCCATCTACAGATCGTTGCGGCCTAATTCCCTCGCCGCCTGCTCGCAAACCTCCTCTGCTCGCTTTCCAAACCACTTTGAAACTGTCCCCTGCGCGAAATGGCCACTTTCACGTTCCGTAAGTGGAGTTGGCAGCAAAGGAAGTTCTCTGGCACGACCACGGCTTTCATCGTTATTTCTGTGCTTCTGATTCTTATCATCTTGAAATTCTCATCGAAACGACCTTCAGCGATCAGGCATGCGCAAAGGGAAGCCCAGATGCGGAGCACCATTGGGAGCGAGTTGTTGGACAGGTTCCACGACTACAACACCTGTATCTTCGCCAGAACTGTAAATGCTTCACCTGATGAGGTAAGAGAATTTCGGAACTCATTTTAGGACGTTTCTTAAACCGATCTTTGCAGTTCTGGAACAAACTCTCGGGGACGATGGACGACTGCTCAAAGGATCTGAAACTCTCGGACACAAGCTTAGAAGCGTTCCGGAACAACGACGAAATCAAGTACCATATTCTTCCCAACGATGGAACCGAGGTAAGCCCGAATCCAGCTCGATTCTAAGCTTAGTTCCCGGCTTTTCAGGACGGCGGCTGCGTTATCATCACAGCCGGGATTGGCCACGACATCCGCGCCGAGCTGGCGATCCGAAAACGGCTCCGGGACGTCCAATGGCGCTGTGACTTCCACGGCGCGGACCCGATCACGACCAAGAACGAAGACCTCTACAAGTCCATAGGAACGTTCTACAACTTCGCCGTTGGGAACCACACAGCCACGGCCTGGACTAGCGTTAAAGAGGGTCAGTTCTCCCATCTTCTCATCCTTACCTTGGTCGTTCTTATACTTCCAGATGCGGCCAGTGTAACCTACACCGAGAAGAAGTTCCCGCACGTAGAAATGGTCCAATTTTTCAAGAAGTACATCAACGTTCCCAAGATTATCGATCAGTATCTCCTGGACGCCGAATACGCGGAGTACGGTATGACTCACTACTTCCTGGAAGGATCTCCGCTGGACGACGAAGAAATCGACATTTGCCAGATGAACATCGAGTTCCACGGCGAGAAGAAATACGCGGAACGAAGCCTGTTTTCGAACTTTATGCGCCAAGCGCTGAGGGAGCATCGCTGGGTGTTCTTCAAGCCGGACATTGATGGCCACTCGAGGCTGTTCATGTTGAATATCCAGTCGCCGGCTTGTGCTGAAAGGTACATTGTGGATAAGTTTTAGCGGCATTTTTGGGGTGATTTTGGGATCATATTTATTGGTAATAATAAACTTGATTTTTGTATCTCCTAGTCGTCCTCTTCAGATCAAAGAATCTTCAGATTCGTCATCTGCAGCAGTAGGCATGCGCGCGGAAGACCTCGATTTGGGATCGCTTGTAGTTCAGCTTGATCTTGATCCTCAAGTGTTCGGGTTTCCGGTCCACGTCGATCGAGTTAGAATGTTGGACAAGGTCGCAAGTCGAAGCACGCGTGATCGGGATCAGATCGATCCAACGACCAACGCACCACGCCGAGAGCGGATCTGCCACCCGACCGCTTATCACCGCTCTGCCGGGCCAGAATGGCGTTTTGCTAGACATCGGTCCGTAGGTCTGGCTGACGTAGACTCGCCGGAAAGACCGAACCCAGACGCAAAAGTCCAGATCGAACTGGTCAGTCTGTGAACGTCTCAGACCTGTTAAAGACACTGCTGGCAGACAGATGGATGCTGACAGACGTCGTCACGTTATCCTGGGAGACAGCACCTGTCTGGCTTCCTTGCCAGACACACTCCGATCACAGAAGCTAACGAATCCACAATCCGACCGGGCCTCACTGTTCTACCCAAGCAAAATGACGAGAGGTTCTTAAGAGACAAGGGTTCTTAAGTCTGACAGACATGAGCTTGCCAGACAGACCAGACCCAGACATGGAAGTCTAACGAATGAACCAATCAGACCGACCACATCTCAGACCAGAATCAGACCGAGTTGACGACGCGGTCGTGTCTTTGGACTCTACTGTCTCGTTTCCTCACCAGACCTGTCTGACGAACACCTACCCCATTGTTCACCTTCATGCAGATCTGACTTCAATCGTTTCAGCATCCTTCAGCTGGTACGGTTCCAGATCTCTAAGAATCTAATGATTCCTGAGTTTAGCCTTGTTTAATGCTACGTTTTCACAGCACTGAATCCTAGAAAAAGTCCAATCCCGCAGGCGAAAGAACGTCCATGCTCCTCAGATCTTCTCCTCTCATGACTCGGGGTCCAGGCAGTTGTCCATACTCTTCGGCCGTAAAATCCCAATTCGGGTCAAACGTTCGCTTCCTGACAGCCTCATAGGCACAAAAATAAGTCGCCGGCTGGAAATCGAGATAGAATTTGTGAGCGATCAGCTCGGGTCTGGCCAGAATTCCAGCCAAATCCCGGACCCCAAAGACACATGACAACTGGACTAGCTTCCCGTAGCACGGGATGTGGCCGTGAAACCAGGTCTGAAACCTGGAAATGTAGTATTTCTCCGGCGCGTAGAGACCAAATCTGCTCCAACCACGGTTGTAATCGACGGTCCAAAAGATCTCGATGAGTTTCGCATAGAGGACGCTTGCGTTAAGGCCTCCAGGCACTTGAAGCTCTAAGTCATGTCTTTAGAATTTCACCCAATTTTAGGGATCTTACTGTCCGTGTTCCCAGCCAACGAAGCCCAGACGGTCTCATCGGAACATTCGCTCTTGGACAGGAAGTTCATGAGTTCCCGGGTCTTCCTGTGCCTGAGCAAATACTCAGCTGAAGCTCGGTTAAACGTCGCTGAGAGACTCGATTTGTAGAGTGTCATGGGGGACCAGTTGGTTTGCTGGAATTTTCAGGGTACGGATTTATGGGAACGTGGCCAAACTGACGTTTTGGATCCTATCCCAAGGGAAATCGGCTATTCCGAAGTTGAAAGACCCGTTCAGAGCCTTGAAGATCCGGACCATTTCTAGGTTTGTCTTCAATGGGAGATCCGTGCCGCTCAGATACTGAAAACGGGGCTTTTAGCGTTTAGATACCGTAACCCCGATTACCTGAAAATAGTTCCACTCAGCCTTAGTCCTGGCCAGCTGTTCCACGCAGGAAAATACGCCCTTCAAAACCCCGAATTTGCACCAGCGGACAGGCGGAACATACTGTAATTTCCAGGTTAGAAAATTGCCTAAAATCCGACTTTTACCGAAATTATAATGTTAGGGAAACACCCAGCAATAAGCTCCATTTCGCGCTTGAACGCCGCTGAAGCCTTCTCGTCGATGACCACACAGAACTGGTTTTGGGGTTGGTAGACGGCGCTGAGGAGGAAGAGGATCTAAGATGGGTTTAGGAGGGAAGGAGGGGATGAGGCAGACCTGGACAGAGTTCTGGTAGATAAGCATCCCGTAGGCGAGGGGATATTCCGCTTCTTCCTGAGTAAGAGGGCGGTCTATGAAGCCGAAGAGGGTCTTGATAGCTTGGCACCTGAAAGAGGACGAATCAGGCTGAGACTTCGTAACCCAAAAGCCAGATTTGGGGTCTTGAGAGCTCCTTTACCTATCCTTTGCCGCATAGATCTCATCCCACACATAGGACTCATCGAACTCCCATCTCTTGGCTTGTCGAATCGCTCTCACATCTCCTCGGACCACCTTAGGACAATCCACCATCTCTTTGTAACGCTTCAGTCGACTCAGAATCGAGTCCACAGAGATGTTCACCGCCAACTTGTGGGTCTTTGGGTTCTGCGCCTTTGGATCTTCAAGCAGATTCCTGTTCATAGACTTATCCTGGAAGTCTGGGCTCGAGAACAGCCTAAACACGATCCAAGATGCTTGACGATTCTAAGGATAGAAATTACCCAAAATGGAAAATAAGAACTCCAGCGAAAAGCCAGAAAATCAATGATTTCCGCTTCAAGATCCGACGTTTCCGGAGCCGAAGAAGAAGCCACCATCGCCACAGCAATCTCATGTTTCAGGGAAAGGGAAAACGGATCTGGAATTTGCAGAGTTGTGCTGGCGATGACCTACTGAGATAGGCTGGAGAGATCAAAGGGGGGAAATCAGGGCTTTGGAATTGGAGCCTCCGGGCACACAGCCACCAATGGTGGATCTCGGAGTCTAGTCCGACTGGCTTAAAACCTCTTAGATCACAAAAATAGCCAAAATCATTTATTCCTTCTTCCTCGTCGCATATCCCTCTTGGACCCCAGACAGAATACACCTCCCCCTGACATCGAAAACCCGGAATTCGGTCAAATGACGACTGTTGCTCAATGTCCGGCATTCTGATTCGTAGAGGAACCATCCTAATGGCTGAAAATACTACTTTTACTAAGTTCAGAACAGACTTTACTTACGTCGATATCGTCCACTTCGTGGAAGTTGAGATTATGGCTCAGAGACCCACCGACCTGGTACTCCTCCCTCCTCCCAAATCTCGCGTAGTTGATCATCGCCGTGTGCATGGATAAGTGATCTGAGGCCAGGATTGCTATGGATAGGCCATCGGCGTCTTTCAGGGATTCTGGGGAGCGGTAGGGTTGCCCTAGAGTTAGCCAGACCTTGAGAGGCTGGGACTGAAGCTCAGATTGGGATAGGATCTGAGGTTCACAGGCAAAGAGGTCAAAGTCGGTGGGCCGGATCTCGAAGAGGTCGCTGTCCACAAGAGAGGTCAGGTTAGTCAAAGGTGTTAGGTCCTCTCGGGTCTTCATTTCAGTCTTTAAGGATAGGCAGGACAGAGGAGCTGGGACTTCTGGGTTCATGTACAGAGGCTCTGATAGGAGATCGTCTCGGGAGCCATGCTGAAAACAAGTCGAAATCAGGATTCTCTGAACCCACTTACAAAGATCTTGGCCGTGGCGATCAGTCTTTGGGA
Source organism: Steinernema scapterisci (assembly GCA_000757745.1). Lineage (NCBI taxonomy): Eukaryota > Metazoa > Nematoda > Chromadorea > Rhabditida > Steinernematidae > Steinernema > Steinernema scapterisci. Next base: position 29,139 of record KN167312.1, read on the forward strand.
TTGGGAGATCATGACGTTGCAGAATGGAGCGCCTGGGATTCCTTGGATCTCATAGTCGAGGGGGTCCAGCACCGACCCTAAAACCCCAAAAACTCTTAAACTGGAGACCAACTGGAGCCAACTCACCCGGAGACACAAAGTTGACCTTCAAAGATAGAACCACCTTCTCAGGATTACGCTCCTTAAAAGCGAGCCAAACCTGGGTTACGGTATGACCCCCAAAGAGTCGTGCTGGGAACGCATGACCGCCGATGTGTTTCCCATTGAACCTGAAAGCTAAAAGGTCGAAATCCTGCAAAAGAGTCCATACCTTGTAGTCTTAGAATCGATCGATTCGCCCGTAAACAAACCGGAAAGCGTGCGAATGCGTCCGCTCGCGGCGGCAGACGTCGCCATTGAAGGGTTTGCGGCGGTGCAGAATGGCTGATTACCCTTGACAGGCCAAAGAGGGGTCAGAGATCGGCGGTGTGTAGGTTGTAGTCTGCGGTTACGTTATTTGAGGGGATCTCAAGGTGACCCAAAAGGGGTAAAACCCGAAGAATTCCATGCGGGAATTCAGCGCTAAAAGTCGACTTTTGCAATTCAGAGCGCGACGCACGAAATCCCGATTTTCGGATAACATCTCCCTTTCGCTCCAACTCCCAGAAACGCGCTTTCCTCAGCCAGATCCAGCTTCCATGCGCTCGCTCGGCTTCCCCCAGTTACTCTCTTACTTTTTTGTATTTTTCCTTTTTCTGTTTCTGTTTTTGGATCCTCCGAACTTGGCTTCGGACCTAACAATCCCTGAAGATCTCGCTCAGAACGTCCTCCCAGAAGTCGACATCTCGGAGAGAACGGATCTTCAAGGTACGACTTTTCCAGGATGGCCAGATCCGGCTTAAATGCCAATTTAGGAGCCGTCTCTCTTGTCCACCAATGCCTGTGTAAGCACCTTGTCAAGGCGATGAAGATCGATGCGGAACAGATCTCAAAGTGCATATCTGACAATTTCCGATTTGAGCGATTCGAGTTTGACGTTTATGGACAGAAGACGATGCAGCGGAGGTTCCTCAAATTCCAGGATAGCCACGATTCTAGTTCTCCTTGTGTATCCCTCTCCGTGGGCTCGGCAGGTGGAAGTGGAGGCGTGGAAGCAGAGCTTAAGCGAACGTACCCAAACTGCCAAATCTTCGCTCTCCGATCCAGCGAGACGCACCAGAAATTTCTGTCAAAGGTTGCGACTCTGATTCCCTCAGAATTCAAGAAGAAGAAACGCGAGAATGCTACGGAACCCGTCGTTCTGGGACCCATTCTTGACGAATACGTGAAATCCAGCCATGTCCACTTCATGACCATCCACTCCTTCAAGAAATGGCTCGCGAAAGCCATCTCTGAGAAGTATTTCAGTCAAGGAGGGGTTGTGTGCCAGGTCTGGGACCCATTCCCACCCTAATCTAATGAGGACTTACAGATCTCTTTCTACCTCCCCGTCTCCGAAGTCGATCAACTCAGATTCTTCATGGAGTACTCCCTCTTCACGCCAATTTCCGTCAAATCAGTCGGGTCCAACGAACTCCAAATGACCGCGGCGCATATGGAAGAGCCGATCTGTAGAGAAGCGTTTGGGTTCGACAAGCGTATCGTGATGCAGAAGCTGCCGGAGATCATGGAAATGGAGGAAGCTGACCCGGGGGCGCCGGTGAAGTATGATCCTGATGAGCTGGATTTCTTAATCTGAGGCGTGGTTTGAATTTAATAAAAGTAGATAAGGTCCAAACGGAGCACCAGGAACTGTCCTACGTGTCCTATCACCCTTCCCAGGGACACAAGGTAACGAGGTTTCGACGTTAATGTAGGCTTCCCGGGCTGGCCGAAGACCCTGACCTTGATTGGAGAGGGTTGCCGCGGGTTGAAGATCCGGGTTTAGGAGGACGCGCCTCAGGACCACCATACCGTACTCGAGCCGTAGAACACACCGAAAAGCGATGCTTCGTGCTCCTACAACTTGGCCACGCATCGCTTTTCCCAAGATCCCTCCCTATATCTGTCAAAACCTTGGCCGTTTGACGCAATCCCATCACGCATCCCTAGCCCGCCATGTCCAACACCCCCAACCCGTTCGAGTCCTTCTTCACCATCAAGCACAAGCTGAACTATGCCTTCGAACCGTAAGTCTTATATCCTTGAATCCTGATCCTAAGAACCCATTTTCAGGCCATCCTTCATAGAGACACAGATAGGTCTGTTCTTCGGCTTTCCAAGCCGTTATTCCTTGCAGCTCGAAGCTCAGCTCCGCGTCCAGAAGACTCAGGACATGACGCCGTCTGACGCCCTAAATAGAGCTTATACATGTTTTCAAAATTGTCGCGTCTACAGAAGCTTTCAAACGTAAGTAACAGGTTCGAAGACCAAAGTCTGATTGGATGAATTCTAGGAAGCACTCACGAATCGTGCAGGCTCGTGCAGGCTGATAAGCATGGTTATTGTTCATTTTGTGGTTAAATAAATAGCGATTTCGACTTTACGTCTGACAGCTACATCTTGGAGTTGATGTAGGCTTCCTGGACAGAGCTTCTGGACCACTATACCACTTGGCTCCCATTGGCCGCGTTGGTCGAAGATCCGAGCCTCGATTAGAGGACGTGTGTTGGAGATTCGCGTGCAGGAGGACTCGTAGAGGAACCAGTCGTTAGGCTGAAAGGGAACTCAGGGTTAGGATAGTTCAGAGGGTTTAGGAACTCACATCGATGTCGTCCACGACGTGGAACCAAACAGTGTGATTCAGCGAAGCGGCGCCTCCGAATTCTCTGGACCTCCCGAACTGGACATATCGACTCCTCGCGGGGTGGATGACCATGTAGTCTGAGAGCAGAACGACCACCGAGATTCCTTCCTTGGGTGCGATGGATTCTGAAACAGCCGGATTTAGGACTCTCCTCAAATTCTCCCAGATCCCACCTTTGTAGAGAGGATTCAAGGAACGCCAGATCCGCATCGGCTCCCAAGAATGCTTCGTGAAGATGACCTGTTCCATGTCCACGGGCCTCATTTCAAATAGCGTCCGGTTCATCAGATTCTCGAACGTTTTGGCCACGTTCTCGTTCTTCAGCCTCTTCAGGGAGTCGTAGAACGTGGGATAGGAGAGTGGAGAGGCGACCGGAGGCATGAAATAGGGCGACTGGTCGAGGAGATCCGTGGAGAGGCCGAGCTTGAACCATTCTTAGCTCAATCTACCCGAATTCAAGAGACCCATACCCGAATCTTGGCGGAAGCTATCCTCTTCTTGTTCTGGGTCACATCGC
>KN167312.1:32429-49993 GCA_000757745.1 Steinernema scapterisci
ACGCGAACTCGTAGTGGAGGGAATTTTTCAGGATTTGCCGTTCTTGAGCTTCAGAACTTGTCCTTCTCGTCCCCTACTTTCTACCCTATTCCCCACTTCCTTTCCTTCCCAAGCACAACACATCAACAAGCAACACTTTCTGTAGTCTGCCGCCACCGCGTCGTTCTCACGTCGGCCGTCTCTGCTCTCCCCTATCTCTCCTCTCCCCACGCTACCATGAGCATCCAGTCCGAAGACGAATCTCTAATTCTCGCTTCATTTTCTGGGATTTTCAAGTTTCAGAGAGAGGCCAAGAACATCGCCAGGTAGGCCAAGCTCTCATCTATTCAAATCCACGCGTTTTCAGGAATGACGCCCCACACATGGGCGGAATTTTCAGCCCAGTTCGGCTATTTGGCGGTCAGACCGCCGCGCAGTTTCATCTGGCTATGCGGAAACTGTTTCCTAAGCTCGTGGTTCATACCTTAAAGGTCAATTTCATAGGTCCAGGTAGGTCTAAACCTCTTTAACTCCGACCCATCAGGTTCATTCTAGGAAACCTGAAAGACCCGATCACCTACGACTTCCACAGAGTCCCAGAAACCAGTTTTGCTTTAGGCTTTGCACGCCAAAACAAGCGAATTATAGCCACGGCTAAGATTCGGGTAAGGTCCTATCCAGAAGGCCTCAAATCAGCTTGTTTACAGTACGGTCCTGCCTCAGATCTCTTGGACCAATCTCCCTATTTCATGCCTCTCGTCCGGAACCCACTTTCCTACGGATCTCTCAGGCAAATGCTTCGTTTCCAGGACGAGAAGACCCAGAGAGACCTTCACCAATTCACTGTCAAATCCTTCATTTTCGATCTTCGGCCAATCGACTTCAGGCAGCTGACTTCCAGGAGGGATCCATCCAAGCCGATCCTGCTTTGGTGCACCCTGTCGCCAGTCCATAAGAGTCAGTCTTCACCAAAAACTGAGCTTCAAAGACTGTTTAGAAAGCCCAATCCCACTCGACGGACCTACCGTAATCTCAGTCCTGAGCGATTGCATGATGGTCTACAATGCCAGGCTGCAGTTCCAGAACTTAGCCAAAGTAGAGGACTTCAAGGCCGGGGCTTCACTAAACCATAGCGTGTGGTTTCATGCGGTGGATCGGATCGATGTAAGCTTGGGAATTCGAAATCTGGAAATCGGGAATTGTGTGTTTAGGCGGAAGGATGGTTCCTCTACGAGTCCCGGTGCAATCGAATCTCAGGCACGAATTCAGTGATTGAAGGACGGATCTTCGATGAGGCGGGAAAGTGTCTTCTGACGGCGGTGCAGGAGTCTTATTTGAAGGCTAAGATGTAGATTGCGGAACGTCTAAATACAGAGATTTATGCTATGCTGGAGCCCAAAGACCCATAAACCCAAAACCTGTTCCGACAATGCTCGCCTGCACCTCGTGGCTTGTTTACCTCCTCGTCCTCCTTTAATAGCAATCCACGTGCTGTTTTTCCCATCGTCGCCCAGCAACCTGAGGCACCTCTCGCTCGCAACAATTCTCATCATTTCTCCCCCACGCTCGTGATTATACTCTTCGATAAAACTACGCGCGCGCCGGCACAATTTCTGTAGCCAACGGACCACCATCGACGTCCGAAAGGACGTTCCCCGGACGTCTTCCCCTGCACCAACTCTGCCCGATGTCGTTGGCGGAATTCGGCGACGCCGATTCCGCGTTTCTGGCCACTTTTGAGAACTTGTTCAGTGTGAAGAGGATTGCGAGCAACGTGGTTAGGTAAGCGAGATGATTTGGGGCCGATTTCGAGGTGTTTAGGTCCGAAGGACGCCACACAGGTGGGGCTTACCGCAGCGGTCGGCTCTATGGAGGTCACACGGCGGCGCAGATCCATCTGGCGTTCAAGTGCCTTCATCCTGAGTTCGTGATTCACACGTTGAGGGTCAATTTTGTGGCTCCAGGTAAGCGAGAATTGGGATTCGGGTGCTTCAAAATGTTGATTTAGGCAACGTGGAAGATCCACTCGACTACGAGTTCACGGAAATCCCAGGCGGAGAGTTCCAGATCGGCGATGTGACCCAGAACAAGAAGAGGATAGCTTCCGCCAAGATTCGGGTATGGGAATCTTGAAATCGGGTAGATTGAGCCAAGAATGGTTCCAGTTCGGCCTCTCCACGGATCTCCTCGACCAGTCGCCCTATTTCATGCCTCCGGTCGCCTCTCCGCTCGCCTACCCCACGTTCTACGACTCCCTGAAACGGCTGAAGAACGAGAACGTGGCCAAGACGTTCGAGAATTTGATTAACCGAACGCTCTTCGAAATGAGGCCCGTGGACATAGAACAGGTCATCTTCACGAAGCATTCTTGGGAGCCGATGCGGATCTGGTGTTCCTTGAACCCTCTCTACAAAGGTGGGATCTGGGACAATTCGAGGAAAGTCCTAAATCCAGCTGTTTCAGAGTCCATCGCACCCAAGGACGGAATCTCGGTGGTCGTTCTGCTCTCGGACTACATGGTCATCCACCCCGCGAGGAGCCGATATGTCCAGTTTGGGAGGTCCAGGGAATTCGGGGGCGCCGCTTCGCTAAATCACACTGTTTGGTTCCACGTCGTCGAGGACATCGATGTGAGTTCCCAAGGTCACTGGACTGTCCTAACTCTGAGTTCCCTTTCAGCTGAACGGCTGGTTCCTCTACGAGTCTTCCTGCACGCGAATCTCCAACACGCGTCCCCTAATCGAGGCTCGGATCTTCGACCAACGCGGCCGGTGTCTCCTGAGCTCTGTCCAGGAAGCCTACATCAACGCTAAGATGTAGCTTGTTCTTCCTGCGCCCAAAATCCCAGATTCCAACAGATCAAAAACTCTTTATTCTGCGATGTTAATTATTAGTCTCTTTTACGAAATCTGACTGGCAATGGTTACCGTAGTCACACCAAGGAAGGATCCTTAGATCCAGAAATACCATTTGCGCGTGTTCGGTTAGTCGGAGGGTTGTCGGTTGGTTCAAAAATCGGTTCAAGAAACCACATAAAATCTAATAAATATGGCACAAGAAGGTGGCGCATCTGAGTATGATGGGTGGGGAACAGGATGAGGACGAGGATGAGGGCCTAAGAACTACAAGATCTAAGAGAAATATTATGAGTTATGAGAACTGATATTTACAGCGAGCGAGAGGAGGGTGGTGCGTGGGAGTTATTAGGAGTGATTGAGGTGACCCGTAAGGAATTCTTGAAGACAGAAGAGGAAGAAGGAGAAGGCGAATGATAGGAAAGAGGAGGAGGATAGATACGATTACAACCAGCTGCGAAGGAAAATGAAATGCCCGTATTTCAGTGAGGAGTTGGGGTGCCCCGGAGTCGGGATCCGGGCCTTGGATTCTGGCCTGGTTCTTCTGGGATCCGAGAGTTTATCTGGAGTCTTTCCGAGGTCCGAGTGGACCTGGACTTTGATGGCTAGATGGGCACCGTTTTCTGGAGCCTCGAGTTGATAAGGAGATAGTTGTCGTCCTGGCCGATGGGGTTCTCGCGGGTGCCTTGGCCGCTTCGGACCTGGAATTGGGGTGATTAGGTCATGGGTTACGGTAGGTTTAGGGCGTACCTGATTCATGAATTTGGTCAGGGCTTGGCGATGAGCTTTTTCGATCATAAGCGTTGAGTGGAGAGTTTCTTGGATCGTGTTGTAGAGGCGCTCCTTGGCGTCCACGTTCACGTTTTCGGAGTTCTGGAAATCGGGATTATTTGGGTACTTAGAAGACCGTTCTTACCTCTCCCTCCTCGCCACAATTGACACAGCCACCGGTGAGAAGTTCCAAAGGCAGCTCGGCGACACCCTGAGGCAACTGCGCAGATCCGTCCAGAGCGTTCTTCCAGTGTTTCAGCGTCTCCGCATGCTCGAACAGCGTCATGTGGATCGTTTCCAGCTCGTGCTCCGTGTCGATGTCAAACCATTCGCTGAGCTCGCTGGGCCTCTTCATGAGCCTGAGATGCCTCCTCTGCTGGCTCTGGATCAGCGCGATCCAGTCGTTCATCTCGAGGCTTGTGTTAGCCTGGAAATGGACTTCGGCGGTCGGCGTGACGACGCGGAACGCGTTCTTCGACTCCGCCAGCTCCGTGACAGCCGTGATCTCCGCTAGTGAGAAGCGGCCTTTGGGCTCACATTCACCGAAAGGCTCTGAAACTGGTTTTTAGCGATTAGGTTCGTTCAACGAGCTCTGATTTCTTACCTTTGATCTTCTGCCAGGTCAATTCGCTCTCTGTGAGAACCACGTGACGCCGTTTCTGGTGGATCAGATTCTTCAGGCAGCGTTTCTTGTCGGCTCGAGTGCGGCGTTCGACCATTTGCCTGAAAATGGGGATTCTTAGGTTCTAAGCCCTCTTAGGATTGCTCCTTACCCGTCCTTGAGAACTGAGACACTCTCGGTAGAAGCGGAAGTGTCGCTCGAAACCGAGGCAAGCGAGATCTGGTCCAGGAACTTGACCATGGCGAGCTGGTGTTCCTCATCCGTGAAGTGGTTCAGGACCGGCGCCAGCCACTGCTCCTTGACCGTCAGGGGATTAGCGCTGACGACGCAGTTCGAGAGGCGCTGGAGGATCTTGGACAGGAGCACCAGGGTCCTCAGGACGTCGCCATCGGGCTGCTCCCTTCTCAGGCCAAACAGTTTCGGGTTCAAAATCGCGGCCGCGAAGAACCGCATGATAATGAAGGAGCTCAGCGCGAGGCGCTGGATATCCGTCCTGTGTGGGTAGAACTCGGCGACGACTTCGCGGAGGTCCGAGAAGATCTCCTTGAGCGGCTGGGGACATCGGTTGTTCGAGTTGACGACACGGCTGAAGGCCCATTCTCCGTAGAAGACCAAGTTTTGCTGAAAAAACGGGTTTCGATTAGTCGAGGAGACGCGGAATCGTCGGGTTTTCTCGCGCGTTTCCCGTTTGCTTTCCGGTGGTGCAGGCAAGCAGGCGCCGCGTGACAAATCACCGTGTCGACTTTGTTTGTGCTGTTGGTTTGATGTGCTAAGAAACTGCGCGGAATTCACGTTTTTTGGTTCTCGGGCGCGCGGGGGATCATTTCTGGGATCAACTTCTCAGAACGTTAATGAGACGCGTGCAGGCGACGTTGGTCTGCAGACGTAGATATAAATTTAGACCAAAAAAGCCTCAAAAAAGGTCTGAGAACGGGAGCTTCAGACGGCTTCAAAAAAGGTCTGGTCGATCCCAGACTAGACATGTCTGGAAACGGCTTCCAGACAGACCGAAATCAGACTTAATTCCGACCGACTCGATCTCCAAACAACACCCAAAACGAGGACCTCAAACGGCCTAAAGAAGTCTAGATTGGGATCTAGACTAGACCTGTCTGAAAGCGTCTTCCAGACAGTCTCAGATCCCCCAGTCATGATCACAGACCGTCTGCCCTTAGCGCCTACGTGTTTGCGATCAAGTCTACCTACCGCGTGACTCATTCTAGACATTCCGCAGTGCACTCTGCCTAGACTACATAAATCTTCGCCATTTGAGACAGTTTAGCGAACCGACCGGTGCGCCCTACGCCCAAGTGTGGAATGTCTGGAACTGCCTGCCCGTAAAAAGGAGACAGTCTCAAAAGCCGCCAAGTCTGCCGAATGCAGGCTAATTAATGTATAGGATTTTAGGCAAAAACAAGCGACTTCCGGAACGCTTTTCGATTCTCAGGAATTCGGCAGCTGGCTAATGACCCCCCATCATTGAGCAGACTCGCGCCCCCGAAGCTGTTTTGCAAGCTGCCAACAAATCATGTCAAGGTTGTTTGTTGTTTTTCGTAAACAATCCTAATGGATGTTGCCTTCCGAGAAAAACACACTTCATTCTCGGCTGCCTCCCCCACCTCCCCGGCATGCCTGCACCGGCGACGGCGGCGGCGAGTCGACTAACTGCTGGCAAATAGCCACGATCGATCATTTTCACCCTCAACTCCTCGATCCGCCGCGATCAATCACCCTGCGGCCGAACGGCACCCGCCGGAAGTCGTCCCGGGGATCCATCCCACGACGATCCCAGGCGCGGTGCAAGCGGAGGCGACGGCGGCGACGACGGCGACGTTGGCGCCAGGCGCACATCCCGCACATAACTTCCTTCCTTCCCTCCCGTCTCCACTTACCGTATTCTGTTCCAGCGAGTCTCCCGGTTTCAGCTTGCACGGATCAATTTCGCAGCATTTGCGTTCGTTGTAAATCTGCAACAGGAGGAACACATTTGATCTTAGGACTCTTGGGTTAGGATCGGCTTACCATGTCGATGAGAGGCTTAAGGGAGACCTTCAGATACTGGTGTCCGATAAACTTCATCAGCTCGTACATGATCTTCGAGGCCATGGATTGGTTTCGGAACAGAGTGTTCACGTCTCTAAACATGGCAGAATTAGCACGAAATCGCAGCCAGAAACAAAGCTCAAAATAGGCAAAAAACTCACTGGCAAGTGGCCAAATATTGCGAGCAGAGGACCCGGAAGAAGGGCCGGATGAGATTCGCTTGGACGAAGATCTTCATGAGCGGCTTCGCGATGTTCTCCAAATCCGTCGGGAGCACTTGAAGCACGGAAGCCAGGGACGCGGAGAACGGCTCAAAGCTGAGCGAGTTGAGGAGATTCCGGTGCAGCGCGCCGTAGCGATCCAGCGGGAGCACGTGGTCGGCAGTGTACCAAACGCGGAATTTGAGGTCGCCGAGGCTCGTGGGGGACGATGGCGTCATCGCGGCTTCGAGATCGGCGTCCGAAGACGATTGCGAATCCGTGAGGGTTCGAGGTTTCAGGTGGTACCTGGAATCAGGGATAAGTCAGTGAGGTAAAGGAGGAGGAAATTGGAGAAAATCAGCGCTTAGAAAATGCAGAAAAGGACACGTAAAATGGGTCAAAATCAGGGATTAAGACGCTGCAAAAACGGCTCAAAAAGCATGAAAAATGGAGGCAAAAGTCGTGCCGAAATGGGTCCAGAAATGCCGCATTTTAACGTCAAAAATTGTCTTTAAAATCCACGAAAAAACGAAACAAAAATCACGTCAAAATGGGAGCCAAGAAGCCACGTTTGAGGGTCCAAATCAGGTCCCAAAATTACCAATTTCAGGACGGATCTTGAAGCGAATTTAGAGGAGCCGATAAGTCAAATACTCGCAATTTGAGGAAGCCAAAAAATGACCCATAATCAGAGGAACTAGGACATATGAATCACCGGATTAGAGGCATCCCTAAATGGGCATCCGGAGCTTAAAACAGGCATCTCGAAATCGACCTCAAAGGGTCCAAAAAGCCATTTTTAGAAGTCCCAAAAGTGCCCAAATCACCCCGAAACCCGGCGTTCCCTTAAACTCGAAAATCGGTCACCAAAAAGCAGCAAATCACGGTTGATTCAAGCACCAAAAACCCCATTCCTAAACCGGAAACTGGCCTCAATTTCACCCTCTCAAAACCCAATTTCGAATGCCGGAAAACCCGCAAAAATTTCACCTTTATGAGTCCAACGTCAGCATAACCCAGAACCCAAAACCGCAGCTAACAGAACGCGTCACCCGACCACGAATCTCCAAAAATCGTGCGTCTGTCTTCGTCGTCGCCGAAGAAGAAGAACTCGAAACGATCGCGTTTTCGCGGAGGGGGGATGAGTGATGTTCTCCCCCATCTCGCGCGCCCGGGCGCGCGAGCGCGATGAATGAATGCGCGAAAAAGTGGGACCGACGGAGACGAAGACGTAGCCGTAGTAAACCGCAAAAACTCGCGCGCGCGATTAATGTTTACGCCGTGATCATCATCATCGTGGCGGTGGTGGCGGAGCGATCGCACTGGCGCGCAAGCAGGCCTAACGGCGAAATCGGTTTCTTTGGGCGCGCCTCCCCCTCTCCTTTAGGGGGTTGATCACGGAGGAACCCCGTAGAAGAAGAAGACGCGCCTGGTTGGGAGAACGAGTCGCGGGGCAGCGGGGAATTTTGTGAGAAAGGGCAACGCGCGGGCGGCCGCCTGATCGCGGTGTGTAATACGGCCACCGGCGATGGCGGCGGCTACAGGGAAGCTAAAAGACGGCGATGGCGGCAGCGGCTGATTTGCAACTGATGATGCCCCGAGGGAAAGAAATCCAACCGGGAGGGGCACCTTCCCCTCTGAGGAGGGGCCTTCGGCGCGCTGGGACGGGTATTCGGCAGGGGGAATCGGTGCAGGCACTCCGAGGGGCGAAAGGAACACTTCCGGTGGGGAGAACAGCAGCAGCGGTGAGGGAGGGGGAGAAGGCCAATCAGCAAATTACCGAGCGAGATGCGAAGAACGCGTAAAAACGGCTTTGTTTATACACGACGACGCCGCCGCCGCCGGAACCGAAAAGACATAAATCCTCCTCGGGGGTGCAGGCGGAAGGAGGTCGACGACAGCGACAGGAAGAGGTGCGCGGAACGCGACTTTTTGGTGCCCTAAACCCGGTCAAGCGAGTGAGGTGCAGGCGGCACGTGAGAGTGGAATTTTGACCTTAAACCTCAAGTGTAGAAAGCTGAAGTTCCGGTGCAGGCGGCACAAAGGGATAGAAGCGTAAATCAAGGTCCAGTTCCGGTCCCAAATCTGGTTTCCACCTTCACCCCAACAACCCTTAAATAACCTCCCAAACACCCCAAAATAGTCCGGAAACCGGTGAAAAACGTGTGCCCACGACTGTCCACTGAAATGAAGTGAACCCGTGACGCCGCGCGGGTGAAGAAGAAAAGTGATCTGCGCGCAAAACAACATAGTGGAAGATGAAGAAGAAGACGAAAACTGACGTCAAGACGACCACTAAAATCAGCGATCAGCTCGATGAGCGATCAGGGAATCGGCCAGCGCACGGAACGACCAACCGAACGGAAGATTTATTTTTGGGACTCTGTATTTGTGCAAATAAATCAAAGTTTCGTGCGACCTTTGGTGCAGGCTGGGAAGAGAAATGGTACTGTAGGTCTAGACAAGGATCGATTGCGTCGAACGATCAAAGGCGGAAAGGTAAATGAGGCGGTAAATTCGATTGTCGGGTTAGACTTGGGATGGGTCTCTATGTCAGGTGAGACTGACGGGGTCTGTATAGGGGGTCTAGGTCTGGCTGGACGTCTAAGGGCGGGTTTTGGAGATTTGAGACATGAAAGGGCAATTGGATTCAATTTTAGACGGTAGACCGGTCGGGAATAGGTCTGAAATGACCATGCCCGACCGGTCCGATGGTTACAAATTGCCGAAAATGAGGTCGGGTGTTCTTAGAGACTGGTCGAATGTCTAGACTATCCGGCTTTTTGAGACCTGGCTATCAGACTACAGACAACCCAAGCCTCATTTCAGACGTCTAAAAAAGCCCAAAAACTAGACAAACTCAAAATCTCCATTTTTGACCACCTTCAGACATCAGACCGGTCTGAAGTCCGTCTAAAGATACCCTTATCCGACCGGTTCTTTGAAGCCGAAAAGCTCAAAATGAAGCCTACGTTTCAAGTCCCTAACAGCAGTGTCTAGACACTTTTAAAGCCTAATCAACCCCAGCTAGACCACAGACACACTGACCACCACCAGCTCCACAGACACCCTTACCGTATCTCTGTCATCTCGCTGTCTGCCGGAGACATTTCCGAATTGCACAACCTGGGACTGCTACCGTAATCCTGGCAACGTCTGAAATCAGCGAGCGGCTACAAAACGGACTTCGACTTAAATAGGAAACTCGAGCACCGCGTGGAGGAAGAGGAGGAGGAGGAGGAGGCGGTGGCCAGTGGGCGGAATCGCCGCCAGACACGCTTTGTCGCGCTCGCTTAGGAGGCGCTGATGCTGGGATTAAAGAGTAACCAGAACACCGAGGAGCAGAATGCATCCGAAATGAGCACCGCGAATCTATGAATCAACAACGCGACCGGCAGCCGCAGCCCGAATCCACAGGCCCACCCACGAGGCTGTGTGGGAGGGAGGACAAAGGGAACAAACAGGATTAGGCGCGACGCCTGAAATCGGTCTTCAAATTTCGTTAATTAAAAACAGCATTTTTGAAGCAGATCTCATTAAGATAACACGACGTAGAAAACGGGCGACTGGTTCCAGAGACTGGGTCCCGCAGCGCCGGTGCAGGCGAGCGGAGGAACGGGCGGAAACGAGTGCAACTCTGCAGAGTTATGGGCAAGAAGGTGTACTGTTGTTTACGAGGGCGACGTTTACGAGGTAATTGTTTGAATGGCGCCCCGAAGAAGAAGACTCGTTTGCAAAACATTGCGAAAACGAGACTCGGTGCAGGCGTAATCGAATTCTGCTCGATTGTACTATGATCAGCGGGGTGGCTGGAAAGGGAATTCGGAGAGAGTTGTACCGTAGTCGGTTACAAATAAAGACCTGGATGTCGTCCTAAAGGTCAACTACAATCCAAGCCTGCACCGCCGGATTCCACACGACAGTTGAGGACACCCGAAGACCCAAATATCGCCGTTCCAAAGTGCGTCCAAAAAAGCTTCAAAACCAAACAAAGTTGACACGATTTCGTGCTTCGATTCGCCTCAGTCTCCTCTCGCTCGCAGCCCCCTCAAATGCAAATGTCAACCACAAATCGCGGCGGATTATATTTTGATGACGCATCCGCTTTTGCCCTCAGACGACTAGAGGACTTGTTGTGGATTGGGATGTCCCTAAGGGGATTGGGAGATTGGGAGACACTTCCTGGGGCCTTTTTGGGGTCGTGGGGATATAGCGGAGGGGAAGGACAGGGATAAACATGGGGTTTAGGGAGCCTGAGAACCCGGAATTCAGCCTCCGCCTGCACCGAGCCCCTGTCCACCCCAGCGCTATCCCGCGTCGGACGCTCGGACAGTCCAACAAAAAGAGGGCAATAAAAGCGGCCTCTGCTCTTCTCGAGACGATGTAAATTCGCGACTTTTATGAAAACATTTATTGCTTTACAATACACAAAAGGGTCCTCTTTGCCTCCGCACCTTCCGCCGCCTTGGCGTCGGCAGCGGTGGCCGTCGCCCGTTAGGCATCGACGCCCCCTCTTCCGCCCGTTTCCGGTGCAAAAGACAAGAAAACACGTCTTCCCCGTCGTGGAACGCTAAAAATAGAGCGCAACAAGTGCGCCTTCAGCGCGGAAAATGGTATAATTAGAGCAACAACGCGCCTAATGTTCTCGCGGCAAGACCCGAAATAGCCCCTGAGGCGGACTTTTGACTTTGCGGGAGAGTGGGGGGATGAGAGTGTTGGCGCCTAATTTGATGGTTGAAAGATTAATGGCGAACACCTTTGGGGCGCCCCATGTTAGGGCGGGGACAGGAAACAACGACGACAGGAGAATGCGCGTTAAGTGATGCGCGATGGACATGGTCGGTTGTTTTCGGGAGGGCAGAGACGTTCAGCAGAGATCACTATGTTTCCTTAACGGACCCTGAACGTTGGTCGGAGCAGGAGGGGTGCACAACTTTGGGGAATGTGAGTCTGGGCGATGGAGAAGGCGAAAACTGGTTAGGACTGTTAGGATAGGGGACATGGGCAATGGGAAGGAGGGCAGGACAACTTAGGACAGGAATGCGTCTAGCTGGAGGACAAAAGGTGGGGTTTAAGGTAAGGAAACTGCGTTGGGGCGTGGAATTCTTGGAAGCGGCTCCTGGGAAAAGGTCTTAAAAGCGGTTCTCATGAGCTTGGGTCGGCTAAGGAGCTTAGGAAGCTCTCGGTCAAGGTCCTTGAGTTTAGGGATAAGCATGTTTCGGAAGTACGGAAGGCGTTCAGGTGACCCTGGGTTTAGCAAAGCGTCCGGGTCAGGACTAAGGCTTATGCAGGCCATTCCGGATCCTATAGAACCAGAGAAACATTACGGTTAGGAAGACCATGAAACGGCATCCTGGCCAAATGAGCCTCGACTCTAGAAAAGGGACTATCTCAAACCCAAGACGGTCTCTGCTCAGATCGGCGTGGATCTTTAGCTCAGGCCCAAACCAATCCAAACTCCCAAACGCGGGAAATCAAGTGCTTTTGCAAAGCCTGTTCGGCCATCTCCAAGCCGCGTTTCCCGCCAACACAGCCACCTCCGCGTCAGCAACAACACCTCGCCTGCATCCATGAATAATTGAGCCAACAAAGCGGAAACTGTCCACCCCCACAAACACAGAAAATGACACCTTTCAGCCAAAACGGTAGCTGTCAACTTCAGCAGCCGCGTGGCCCCAAACGCACACGAGATCGAGTGAATGGAGATGAAGGGAGAAGGAGGGGCGGCGGCGAAGCGCCGCCCTCCTACTACTACCCGAATCTATACGAGCCGCGACAAATTATGAATGAAGAGAGCGCAAAGAACGGCCTGAGAGAGAGGAATTGGACGCGGGAGAACAGCTGCGCAAAGACGAAAATTGTAATTTTATAATTGCTGACAGCTGGACGCGCTTCGATGGACAGCGGTCAGTCAGGGAAGGATTGACGCGCCCACGCGCGTGGGATGGGAAGGACGAGGAAGTCCGGGGGGATCTAGGCTGCAAACAACCTCTTTCACGTCCTTTTGAGACCAGAACCCCAAATCCTGCAAACCAAGAACTCACCACTGAGGTCCAGACGGATTCCCACGAGGCCGCATAGACGTATGATCCAGCGGGATGCGTATCTGGCCGTGGAAAAAACTGTTCAGACCCCCAAGGACATCGTGCCACAACGAGAGTCTCAGTTCTGGTTCTACAAATCCTCCTCCGCTCTCGAACGGCGCGGACGTGGAAGCGGAAGACGAAATTCCTCCGCTGGTGTCGGAACTCTGAAAGCAAACACGAAATTTAGCAGAAAGCGGGCGTAATTGGATTCCCAAAAGGGACATAAATTTTGTGTTTAGCGATTGTGGGACGACCCGCGTGGGGTTGGGAATGGGTGCAGGCGAGGAGGAGGATAGGGCATTCTAGGAATTGATGTTTTGTACTATTTTTCGGGTGCTAAGAGGAAGAAAACGTCAAAAACATCAGAACTACAGACTCCGAAAATGGGAAACCAAGCTGGTTATATATCACTTTCAACCGAAATTCAAATTTGCGTTTTTGGCGCTACCGGTAAGACTTCCGGCTCCCAATCTGTCCACCCGGGTTCGAATCCCCCTAAAGCCAAACATTTCCCAAGTCTAATTTTAGGACTTTCTGACGTTTTCCAATCTTGATCGGTCAAAAGTTTGATCTTTATCAGCCTGCACCAGGCGCAACCTTGCCTTCCCATTCTCCCTAAAAGGTCACATTCCAGTCTCCTCCCGCTTCCCCCACTTCCGTTTTTCGTCCCTAATCGTTTTAGCAAATTTCCGCAAATATTTTTTGACATTTTCGGCGTGGGGGAAATCGTTTATGTGTCACGCAACGCGCCAACTGCGTGGGCGCGCTTTCCTAAAGTTGCACAAACTTCCGGGCCTCTGAAGAACCGCCTCTGTAATCTCTTGTGCTCTCAATGCGTCCCCGTGTCCTTACGGTCGTCGTTGGGGTACCCAAGGACGCGTGATCCAATGTGATATTTATGATGTGGGCAAACAAACGGTGTGGAGTCAAATGACCACCTTAACCACAAACGCCTACATGCCTCTAGCCACCCACGAGAGTGTCGAGGATACCTTTCAGGGGTTCGGAACAACAAAGTCCATGTGCTCGGGACTTTGGGGAATGTGTTGCCAGGGGAGATTGGGACATTTTAAGGATTGGGGGATGGGAGGATGAGAGGGGGAGGTTGAAGGCGTCTTTAGACTTTTGGACTCTCTGGACTTTTTAGTGGTTTGGACCCAAGAGAAAACGTGGAAAAGCACTTTTAAACGGCGTGCAGGCTTGGGACTTAGGACACAAAATGGCCACAAACCGACTCTAAGATCTCGAGACCGAGTTTCAAGAAATCTAAGCCTACAGGGACCCAATTCAAGGTTCTCTGGGGTCCTCTGGGCTTAGGAACTGATCTCAGGATCCGGCCTCGACTCAGCTTCATCTCAGCCAATCTCCGAATGGACCCAAATACCCAAAATTTAGCCTTTTTCCGAGTCCAAAACATGCAGACCTGGGTCCGATCCTAACAACCCACCCACTCTTGACCATCCTCCTCGGCCCATCTCAACAACGGCGTGCAGGCTTAGAAATTGACGTGGATCGTAAGCGAAAAACCGGCGTTAAGATCTTTAGAACAGGTCTCAAGAAATCGAGGCTTAAAGGTCCCATTGAGTCACCTGGACTTGGGAACTGATCTGAGGATCTGGCCTGGACTCGGCTTAACCTGAGCCAATCTCAGAATGAACCCAAATACCCAAAATTTAGCCATTTTCCCTGTTTTTACGAGTCCAAAATAAGCAATCCTGGGTCCGATTCTGACCACCCACGTACTCTTGACCTTCCTCCCCGACTCATCACAACAACAAACGTTTTAAACGGCGTGCAGGCTTAGAAATTGACGTGAACCTTAAGCCCAAACCGGCTCTAAGATCCCAAGAACAGGTCTCAATAAATCGAAGCCTACAGGGACCCGATTCAAAGTTATCTGGGGTCACCTGGGCTTGGGAACTAATCTCAGGATCCGGCCTGGACTCAGCTTCATCTCAGCCAATCTCAGAATGGACCCAAATACCCAAAATTTAGCCAATTTTTCCTGTTTTTGCGAGTCCAAAACAAGCCTGTGCCCGATCCTAACCACCCACCACCCACTCTTGACCTTACTCCCCGGCCTATCCCAACAACAACCTCGTCCAGCCATCGATCCCAGGCTTCGTTCCACTTTGTTTATCCGCGCAGCCTCTTTTTCCTCCTTCTTAGCATAAATTTAAATGCCGGAAGCAATTTATCCCCGACCAAAACAACACGCCAAAGCTGCAAGAAGCACGAAAACACGGTCATAAAAATTCCGTCGGCGAATTTATGCAAATCCTGTTTTCGGACGCCTGGGAAGTCTGGGATTTTAAGCGTTCTGGACTCTAAAGATTCTGAGATTCTAAGATCTAAGACTCACCCGATGACGTTGCCGAGGCGCTTCACAGGAACACTCCAAGAAGACCGGTTCGCTGGTGCGCGTGGGTCCGATTTTGAGTTTTTTCGTTTCGAACTTCCCTCCGCAGCAGCCTTGCACACTGACGTAGAGGTACAAGTCGAGATGGTCGTTTCGGCTTAGACCGGCGTAGTCGACGACGCTGAAATTAGGAATTAGGGAGAGTGATTCGGGCGGAATTCTGGAGTTTTTGGAATATTCGAGACGCGTGAATAAGTCATGGAAATGGGAATTCTTGTGCGTGGGGGAGAGAGGGTGTAATCGGGAGGATTGGACTTGGATCCGGAGGGGTGCAGGCTGCAATCTAAGACTTGGAAATACGTACAAAGCTACTAGAAAGGTCATTTAAACGTTTTATCTCTCTTCGAACTCCGGTTTTTAGTGCACATCTTAAGCTGAAGAACCCTCGAATTTGAGCGTGGGGGAGGGGGCGATTAGAGGGATTGGACTTGGAGGGTGCAGGCTGGGATTTAAGCGCTTAAAGTGCAATGTTTAGGGTTATTTCAGCTGTTTTTGGACCCAGGTCTTCATCTTCATCCAAGACTGCAGAACCCAGAATTCTTCTAGCCTGCACCATCTAATCCCGGAAATGGGAATTCTTGATTATGTGGAGGAGGGCGCAATTAGGCGAAGTGAGAAGGGTGCAGGCTAAGACCTCAGGACCCGGAAATGGGCAGAAAAACGATTAAAATCCAAAGTTCCATTTGAGCCGTTTCAGCTAGTTTTAGCCCCAGGATCCAAATCCGAAGCTGCAAAACCGCGATCTTAGCCTGCACCCCTTGACCCCGGAAACAGGAATCCTCAATAGAGAGGGCTATCAGGCGAAACCAGGGGTCCATCCGCCGTCCCCACAGATTCTTGTCTCCTTCCCGTTGTTGACCTTTCGAAACCCCCCTCTTCCTGGCTATGTTTTGACGTCGCCTGTCCCCAGCTGCCCTTTCCAAAAACCCATCGGAAGGACATAAGGAAGCGGAAAGACGCACAAAACGTCGTAAGACAATGTTGACACGCCGGAAGACGCGCTTGTTTTGAGAGTTTAGGCGAAGGGGGGGGATCGGAGTCCAGGGACATGAGGTTCCAAACTTTGGAGTTTCGAGTCCAAAATGCAAGTTTAGCTGCAGTTGGATTCAGCAGGTTTCAGTCCGGTTCCCAAAATAGCCACATTAGCCACCCTCAGACATTGTTTTGATCGTCTGATACCCAAATCGGCTCATTGGTTGAACTCAATTCTTGTTTTTAAAAGTGTTTATTTTGTTTCTAATCCAAAAATGGCATCATTGGAAGACAGACGAACTTACTACTTTTCCAAAAAACGTCCAAAAACGGAGTTTAAAAATGTTTGACTCAAGGCGGATTCGAACCCGGCTCCTAACTCAGGACTCCTAAGTTTGTTAGCCGCAAGCGTAAGGACAGTACTACTTTTACCACATCTCTAAAACTTGGGTTTCTAATTAAAAACAATCTTTTCCTGGCGCTGAAATTGTTCCAAATCCCAAACTTGATCACCCTTACTTGTCAGGGATCCCACAACGCCCAAAAGATCGCCTGCACCAAGAGTACTCCATAACAATACCCTCAAAACCTGGAACCTGGGTTGTTTTCTTAACCGTGACTAACACAAAAACACCCAAAAAACACACAAAATCAAAATAAGCGTGGGAGCATTAGACGTCGGCGCCTCTGCAAGTGGAGCAGAAGGGGGATTCGCGTCCTCGAGAGCGCCGACGAAGATGCTCTCTTTCTTGCGTGTACAAACAAACGGTCCCCCTCGTTGTCGCCGTTGGGTAAATACGCCCACAGGTGCGAAGAGGCGTCTTAGGAGAGTTTCATTCATTCGGAGAAGATGGGTTGGGGAAGGGGAGTTTAGGGGGCTCTGAGCAAAGCACAGAAAAATGGGATTAAGAGGACCGCGAAGTTCGAGAGGGAGGACTTGGCTTAAAACAAAGGTCGTTAAGGAGGTCGAGGGTTGACAAGTCGGGTCGACAAGGTGACGCCTAGATCGCGAAAAGGTCGTTAACGAATCACGAAAGGGGAGATGGGTCTTAGGAATGTTGGGTGGGAGGCCATGGAAAGTCTTATCAGCAAGGAGTGCCCCGGAAGGGTCTGGAAGGCTTAGATACGGAGTAGAAGACTCCGGAGTTCACATCCGGTCTCTGGCAAAAGCTGACTTTTCCTGTTTTCCGAGTTTGGGTTGAATTATCGCTATTTGACCAATGTTTCCCTAGGCGCCAGTTAGTCTTCAAACTTCCCAAACTCGTTTAAGCCTCAAAACCCCCATTTCTCAACTTTTCCCTTTTCCCAAAAGGTCAAACCTTAGCTCACTCACCCTCATTCCCAGCCCGAAACATCAAAATCCACCTCCAAAAGGTCGCCTAATCTCTCTCCCACCTCCGAGCGTCCTAAACTCGTTCTCTCCTGTCACAAATGTCACTTCAAATCGCACTTTTCTGACCAAAGATTAACTCTTGAAACTCCAAACACGTTCGATCCCTTACGTTCTTTACGGTCAGATCAGGTCTTCCCCTAATCCCGTCCTCGTTTTGCCCATACTGGGCATTGGACTCTAAAGACACAAAACCCAGGCGACAGAGGCCATCTCTAAATAGACCC
>KN167312.1:50003-68823 GCA_000757745.1 Steinernema scapterisci
GAGCAGCAAAAAAGGGCAGACAATCTGACTTAGGCGTGGGTGGACCTTCCTAAGGGTTCTAGAAGGTTTATACTTGGGAACTTGGCCGTTGAGATCCGCGGCTGGGGCTCGACGAAGCCACTTGGAGGTGGCGAAAGGAGAGGTTAGGATGTTTTGTAGGCTTGTTTAGCTTTGAGTCATTGTTTGTGCAGCCTGCACTAAGCGAAAAACAATTTTTAAAAAAGGGATTTTCGGGATTTGAGAAGAGGAGACAATGGGGGTAGTCTGAGGGCTTAGGAGGTCATGGGCTCAGGCATGAGTCATGGCAGCTTAGGCTCTGGGATCAGCATGGCTGAGGCGCTTGGACCGCCTTCAGATCGCTTCAAGGGGGGTTCAAAAGCACCCAAAACATAAAATTCCATCTCCCTTTAAGCACAAAGACCCTTTTCACGCGTCCTTCAGCTCCCAAACCCAATCGAAAACCCCGCGGGAGACCTTCACTCAACGCCCTTTCACGTCTTACAAAACCCGGAATTCCCTGAATGGCGACCGTTTTTGCAGAGATTGATCTATGGCGAAAAGGTTTAGAATTCCAGGAATTCCCAGCGCACCTGGGAATCTGAGGAGCAAGATAAATACAACTTTGCAGGTTGCTGTCGTAGTTTCCCAGACGGTGTTTTGAGGTTGAGGTTGTCAAAACAGCAAAACAAGGAAACATGAGATAAACAACAGGTCACTTTTGGAGTCATTTTTCAGAATTTTGGAGGGAAAACAAGATAAATCAGAGATACGAAAACAAGGTTTCAAACGGAAGCGGAGAGACCTAAGAACTCAGATCTCAGACGTCCATTCAAAGCCTCATTCAGCGATCCTCATCCAGGCGCCTAAGCTCCCATGACTCATCCCTAAGCCCATGACCTCCTAAGCCTTGAGACTCGTCCCATTGTCTCCTCTTCTCAAATCCCGAAAATCCCTTTTAAAAACTGTTTTTCGCCTAGTGCAGGCTGCACAAACAATGACTCAAAGCCCAACAAGCCTACAAAACACCCAAACCTCTCCAGTCACCAACTCCAAGTGGCTTAGTCAGGCCTCAGCGACAGATCCCAACGCCCAAGTTCCCAAGAATTAACCTTCTAGAACCCTTAGGAAAGAATCCTCCCACGCCTGACTCAGATTGTCCTTTTTTGCTGCTTTCCGGCTAAACCCACGCTGATTGGGTCTATTTAGAGATGGCCTCTGTCGCCTGGGTTTTGTGTCTTTAGAGTCCAACGCTCAGTATGGGCAAAACGAGGACGAGATTAGGGGAAGACCTGATCTGACCATGAAGAATGTAAGGGATCGGACGTGTTTGAAGTTTTAAGAGTTAATCTTTGGTCAGAAAAGTGCGATTTGAAGTGATTTTTGTGATAGGAGAGGACGAGTTTAGGACGTTCAGATGTGGGAGAGAGATTAGGCGCCCTTTTGGAGGTGGATTTTGATGTTTTGGGTTGGGAATAGGGGTGAGTGAGCTGGGGTTTGACCTTTCGGAAGAAGGGAGAAGTTGGAAAACAAGGGTTTTGAAGCTTAAACGAGTTTGGGAGGTTTGAAGACTAACTGGCGCCTAGGGAAACATTGGTCAAATAGCGATAATTCAACCCAAACTCGGAAAACAAGAAAAGTCAGCTTTTTCCAGAGACCGGAAGTAAACTCTGGAGTCTTCTACTCCTCCGTATCTAAGCCTTCCAGACCCTTCCGGGGCATTCCTTGCTGATAAGATTACCCATGGCCTCCCACCCAACATTCCTAAGACCCATTTCTCCCTTTCGTGATTCGTTAACGACCTCTTGCCGATCCAGGCGTTATGATTTGCGATTCAGAGTGACTGCTGTGATAGGAGAGGGCGAGTTCAAGACATTCGGAGGTGACGGAGGGATTTCGCGACCGATTGGGAGTGGATTTTGATGTTTAGGGTTGGGAATGGGGGTGAGTGAGCTGGGAATTGGACTTTTGGGAAAGGGGAGAAGTCAGACATCTTAAGAACTAGTCGTCAAATAGTTGAACTTCGGCTTCAGGCCAACTTTTACAAGATAATAAACATAACAACTCACCAAACTTCGATGTGTCCGATCTCAGGATCATAGCGAATATCGAGGCAAATCTGCCCCTGCACATCATTATGCCGATTAATCCGCTTCAGCGGCACCGTCATCTCCTTTCCGGAATTCCGCACGACTTCGCGTTTTTTCAGCGACACTCGGCCGATGCTCCGCGGCGAGCGGCCGTTTCCAGATTCGCAAACCACCAAGTGCATCGTCGAGAAATTATTCGCGATCTCGTGGATTAGGTCGTCCGCTATCACGCAGCTGCAAAGAGAGGGAGCGTTAAAATTGAAATTAAGAGTCCGATGCAGCCTGCACTTGCAGGGAATTATCAAAAATACAGTCAAAAACCAGAAGAAGTCATTGATTTTATTCACGGATGGTAATTGATGAGATCTTGGGTCCTAAGCGGTTTAGGGTTAGGTCCTAAGCGGAATAACAGGACCCAGAAACCCTAGAGCTAGTCAAATAAGACCTGATCATAAGGTCAATTTCGTTCCCTGCTCAGGATAAGCGGATCGTGAAATGTACGTATCCGCTTATCTCAAAAGCCAAGCGCAGATCTGACGTAACCGCATAAGACTCGGACTCGGGCGGCTCGAATTTCAGAGTTTAAGCACGAATCCTGACGTTTACTAATAAGGGTGGATCTATCAAGTCATCTTACGAGATAGAGGCGATTCGGAGATTAAGAGTGCGGTCTCACCTGGAAGCCTTCGGCGCCGAAGTCGACTGATACACATCATGATTATCCAGTTTCACCAACACCGAAATGCTCCTATTCGTATCGTTGGACGACGAGGGCAGATTCCTGACCTGCACCAGGGACACCCTCAACTGTTCCATCAGCCTCAGGTCGCCGTCGAGGACTTGACGTCCGGCTCGTATCTCGCGAAGACTCATTCTTAGGTCGTCGGGGTCGGGGATTCGGGGCTTCCTCTTGGTCACCTCATCTGAGAGGCTCACACACGCGGGGAACACGGACAGGAACGCCGAGAAACGGTCTGAAACGAGACGGTTTTTATGGAGGTGCAGGCTATGGAGGAGCGGAAATCACGGGCGTTTGTTTATTTGGGACGACGTGCAGGCGAAGGGGTACAAAATAGGGGGTCATAAACAAGATGGAAGGGTCATGACAGCTTAAAATACCTAGTTTCAAGTATTCTCGGATGTGCAGCCTGCACCAAAATCTCAATTTTCGATTTTCTTTGTTTGCATAGGTCGCTAAGCATCACGAAGAGCATGAATGAGAGGAGATGAGTCACGGATCTAAGACGTTAGCGGTTCGAGAGGTGAGATCGACGAGGTGCAGGCGTGCAGGCCAAGATAAAATCACAGAAATAAGGCATTGAAACTATTCTAACCCCCCGAAAAACCCGAAAATCACTTTCCCCGAAATCGATACCCCATCCTCCCCCCACCCGTTCATTCATTCCCCTCTTCCTGCACGCCTGCACCACGCTAACGTCACCCTCTGCTCTAAAAAACAGCACAGAAACAGTAAACGCGTTCTCCGATTTTGCCATCACTAATCGCTTCTCGGAAACGTCGCCTGCATTTCAGGGCTGCTGCCTGCATTTCCCTGAATTACGAAAACTCGCTAGATTAAGGAGATTACGGTATTATGACCGGCGAAAGGGGTAATAAACGATCCGCCGGCGTCGGCGGCGCGCGTTAGATTCATTCACAAAACCGTTTCTCTCGTGCGCCGCGGCGGCCCGATTCATTCAGGGGGCGAAGGCGACGGACACCGACGGCGACCTCGTCGCTTCCGCTGCTCGTTTTCGTCTTTTTCCTTCCTTCTTCGCGATCTCTAACCTTCGATTGGGGAACAAGAAGGAGAAGGGAGGTGGGAGGCATTGTTTACAGGCTGGCAGCCCTCCGTCTTCCTCAAATTTCAGGAGACCTAAAATATCAGCAGGGTGCAGGCTGTGAAACAATATTGTCAATTCTCAGGTTCCGAAAAATGGGTTTTCAACGTTAAAAATCACTTTGGTGCAGACGGACTCTAGTGCACTTCCGGTGCAGGCAAGGATGAAACGGTGCAGGCGAGCCCGAAGAGTTCATAGACCAATCAGCCACCGCCTGCAAACAACAAAGCGCTAAGCGGCGGCGTTGGGAGATCGGAGAGCGCCGAAACCCCGTTGAAGAAAGGGGCGAAGATGCAGGCTGGGAGAATTTGGGGCACCGGAAACGACTCCCCACGCACGTGAGGCCGCCGTGGCGGCGGCGCACCCGCGACGCCCCTTAATCGGCGGTGTGCGCTCTTCGGTGGTGATAAAATTTGTGTCGCTCTTCTTCGTCCACCGGCGATCGATCGGTGATAGGAGAAACGAGGGAGACCTAGGAGGAGATCGAAGCCTGGCAAAAACGAAGGTTTCCGGTGGGATCGAACTTGGCACCTCTGAATCGGCGGCAGAGCTCGCTACCGGCTGCGCCAGATAGCTCCCATTATTCAAAAGCTGCTTAAACCGCTAATCCAGAAATTTGAAAATCCAATTTTCGGCTTTCCCAAGAACCCAATAATAGCCAATAAGCAACCCCTTTGCAGCCTTGCCGTCCCCATCCCAGCAGCAACAAACTCCAAAGCACCAAAACCGCTGTTCTTATTTTCAAACTCCCCAAGTGGGTGCGAAATCGAGGCTCATTTGGCTAATTCTTGGGTTTCCAGCGCTCCAGCCTGCAGGCCAATTGACGCCCAGCGTTGACCGCCTATTCTCCCGGAGTTCTCGGATACCCACGCACCCTGGAATTCTCTGTCCAAGACCCAAATCCTGGATCTTGAATCCCAAGCTCAATAGGCCAAGATCTAAGCCCAAACCCCTAAGATCCGATTCCTGCAAAGCAGCAAAGAAATGAATGAAATTGCCTTCAAGACGATCTTAGACCGGATGAGTCAGGGAGGGAGGGAAAATGACGAAAACAAAGAACGCCGGGCGGCCCGGCGCCTGGAAGAAGAACCTGCGAGTGGAGCGGCGTGGAGATTAATGAGAGCTGAGTTGACATATGGCAGAAGCGATTGCAACCGAGGGAGATTCCCACAGAAATGTTGAATTTGAGGAGATGATCGATGGGGACAAAGAAGGGGTGATCTGGCCTGGAGACAAGGGAGAGGGAGTTTTTGGGTTTGGGCAGATGGCGCTTTGGGTTTTTGGGGTTCTGGGGTGTAAGATTAGGGATGGATCTGAGGTTCAAAAAGTCAAAATTGGGGACTTCGAAAGTGGGGAATTTAGGGTTTAGGGCTTGCCAAGGAAGGCCTGGATCCCGACCTTCCCGTATCAACTCGCCACCCCCTCCTTTGCTGACTTTATAAGGTCAACCACGCTCATAATTCCGATAAGAATCTCAAGTGTAAGCACGAAAAACAAAACGCGAAGAACGTTTTTGTAAACAGAACCTGTTTTCGTCTTGAGCTGCGTCAGCAAACAACCTAGAATCGTAGCCTGCACCGGGTCAATCTTAACTTCAAAAGACGATCTCATTGCTTGACCCAAGCCAGCTCAAAACGGTCTTAAAACCCGTCAGCCTGCACGCCAAAATCTCACCATTCTCACGTCCCAACGACCTCAACACCTCCCAAAGAAGGTTCCAAAGAAGACTCCCAAAAACAGTCCCAAGAACCTTGAGCCCAAAACCCGTTCCAGCCTTCCTCAAATCGGATCAAAACCGATGAGAACCTCTCATCCCAGCAAGGCCATCTTCACTTCTGCTCCTCCTGCACACGGTGCAGGCATAAAATGTAGTGGGCGCGCGAGCGCGGCGTTACCGATGACCTTCAAGCGTAATTATAGAAATCTGATCCCCGTTACAACAACAGGCAACGGTCGCGCGCCGCAGCCTTATCCTCCTCCTCATCGCAAGGTGGTTGCGCTTTCTTCCCGCGCGCCTCCTCAAAAACGGCGAGCGCACGCTCTGCGCTGGGAAGGTCGCGGCGCCGCCAGCAGCATCAGCGCGGGCGCGAGGCGACAGTTTAATGAACCAATCAAACTTCATCCGCTCGAGCGAGAATTCGCGCAGCGAAGGAAAATGAATGAAGGAATGTGTCTTCTTCGTCGTCTTCTTGGGCGTCTTTCTGGTCGTCGATGAGTCGTTGACGGCCACCGGAAACGCGACGGCGTGCAGGAATCAGAGGAGAAGAAGAAGGTGGAGAAGAGCGGATCGCCCTGCGTGTTTGCGCGAAGAATTAGCGCCGCTGGCTGACGGCGGCGAAGGAGATGGAGACGGTTTGATTTTGGGAGGAAAGCGGGGGAGGTTTCGGGAGAGGAGGGAAGCTGCTATTTGATAGGGTTCCAGGAAAGGGGGAGTGCAGTGAGAGGCCCAGGAGGGCCAAGGGGACCAAGAGCAAACATGAGGTTATTGAATTTCAAATTCCCAAAAAAGGAAATTTGGAATTTTGAGAAGAGGACACGTTTTGGGTCTTTGGGACGTTGGGGCATCGTTGAGGCAGGCGGTTACGGTTTGGGTCCTAAGAATTTATGAGAGTCTGGGGTTCGGAATGAGGCTTGGGGCCCATTCCAGAGTTGCCTAACACATCGATCGTTGCCCGAATTGCCCGAGATCGCGTTTCCATACGTCCCTCAGATTCGAGGTCTACATTTACCAATTTTGGCCTTGTATACACAGCCAAAACTCACCTGTAAAATACATACACATCCTAAAACGACTCGCTATACGACCGCACATAGGAAACCCAAGATTAGACAGTCCGAATCCGCTTATGTCAGAATCAATAAAGCCAAAAAAAAACCCAAACCGTCTCAAATCGAACTAATTAATTCCTCTCCAGCGATCTCCGTTTCCCTAATCTGAAGACCTCGTGGATCTTCTCAGCCCTAATCCTATCCTCCAATCCCAGATCAGTCTCGCTCACAATCCAATCCACTTGTCCTTGCCTCCATTCAGCGCTCCTCCAGCTGCACCCTTCCCCCTTCAGGTGCATCTCCCCATTCTCCACCGCCTCCTAAGGACACTTCTCCTCTGTTTGTGTGTGGACCGAAGCGCGCGTGCGCTCACAACATGTTTGCGTCGTCTGTTGATCATCAACTGACGCCGCTCTTCCTTGTCTAGAAGGTCTTTGGCGTGCAGGCCACACAGGAAATCTGGGCATCTGGACTTGGGAACTTGGAGGACTGAGTCCCAAAGTGAACAGATCCGTTAGGAACGATCTTTGGGTACTCTCTCGATCTCTCTGAATTCTTAAGATTCTGCGAGAACGTGATTCAGGTCTTGTCACGACAATTTACGTATGTTTGCAACCAAAACTCTTAAGATAACGATCAGCAAAAAAAGGAACAATGATGGAACGACTTCCCGAGGATCGTCGGCAACCGGAAAACGCGGGAAAAGAACACAAATCGTTCCTTCCGGCGCTGTGCACTTCGACCAGATAACGACACGCATAAAACGAGCGTTTCCACGAGAGAGAGGGAGAGCTAAAACGAGGAGCTATTACTGTAAACGCGAAAAAATGGTCCGAAAAAGTGAATGGGACAGGGTGTGAATGGGCATCGTCTAAGCCTGTCTAACAGAGGCACCGTGCAGGCGGCGACGGCGCCACGGCGCGCCACAGAAAGGGTGAATAAAAGATCGTGGGCAGCGGGTGTTTGTAAACACGACCGGAAGACGACGACAACGAAGGCGCCGCCGCCGTTCTTTGCCATTTTGTTACAGCAGCGCATCACCGTGTGCTGCTCCTGCCGGGTGCAGGCGCAAGACGTAAGGAGGCAATTTTGAGTTTTGGAGATTGCGATCGCCTCGTCTTTTTCCTCGCGACGGCAGCAGCCTGCATCGCGATAACGATTCTACGGCGCGGGACGCCTCAAAGGCCGATTTTAGAAGAAATTTAATGAATGGCGGAGGGCGATTTTAGCCGCCGCGGACAAATTGTTGCCGAGGGAGCTGCGGGGGGAACAGGGAGACGATGATAAAAACGACGATCTTTCCGGCGACTGATAGCAAGGGAACGTAGACATTTTGGGGACTTTTGAGAGTGGGGAAACAAAGGGAAAGATAAGGAGGGAGCGGAAGGACGGGTTCCTTCCGGTTGAGGATGATAGTATAGTCGAGTGGGTCGTCTTGGAGACAGTGGACTTGTAGGGAAATGTACAAAAATCGATTTTGGTGATAAGGATCGGTGAAACCGGAGTTCAAATACGGGAAAATGGGCTCCAAAGCCAGGTATAAAGAATTGAATGTATCACAAAGTCTCGGAGAATGACGAAAAAGCAAAAAAAGCACGAGTTTGGAAATAAAAGGGGTAGTGGGTTTCGAACCCGTGACCTATGGATTGTCAGTCTAAGAAGCTAACCAGTCGGCCAGAGCAGCAAATTTAGCCAAAGCTTCAAAAGCTTGATAACCCAGTCTAGAACTTTTTATTTTTGATTGTATTGCTAAGGTGACCGGTTGGAGGCAGGTCTGAATTTAAGTATAGACACCGTCTTGGTCTGGCTGTGCGTCTGAATTGGCTAAGTACGCGCAATCAAACCTAGACAGCAAAATCATTTCTGAAAACAGGCAGCCGAGTGACCGGTCGAAAGCAGACCGAAACCAGACTCTTAATTTCAGACATTTAGTCTAGACTCTTTTACTGTCTAAAAGTCGACTTTTAGACAGCCTAATCATTTCCGCAAACAAGCAACCGAGTGACCGGTCGGACAAGCTCAAAATGGTCATCAACTTGTCTGGAAGTGTGTCTAGACCGGATCTATTTGAAGCCATATGTCTAGAACCACTTTCCCTCCGTCCAGCACACTTGACACAAACCACAAAGCTCCCTCCAATCCCGATCTCGCCCCAAAGATCCTTGATCTGTGCTTCAACTCCGAAAAAGTCGACTTCAACGAAACAAGCGTCCATGATTAACGTTTCCCACCCTCCGTTTTCATTGAAAACGCACATCAGTCAATTGTTGTAACTTCACGAAAAAGGCGTTTTAGCCCCGACGTGTAGACGAGAATCGAGGCGCACAGGTGCGAAGACTAATGGCGGAAACGGAGAAGAAGAAGCAGGTTTTGAATGTGGTGGGTGTTTGTAACTTCCGAATAATGGCGCAGAATTGATTGCCGGGAAATAAGGGGTACGGTAGAAATGAAAAACTGGGTTTTGCAGGTAGACTCTTTGAGCTTGCACTCCACATACTGGAATTTTGCTCAAATAGCCGAGTGGCAACAGCCTTGACCAGCAATCTGAGGGTCACGGGTTCGAATCCGGCAACGCCACCGCTGTCTGTTTGTGTGTTTTTTGGTGTTTCTGGCTCTTTTCCAGACAACCACCTTCAGGTCAGAAACCCGCGAAAACACTTCCGGTCGTCTTCGTCGAGTCAGGACCACTTGCAAAAGTGCAATTCACAAAGCGATCAATCACAAAACGTACATCTTGATGGGGAGCCAAATACAATAAATTTCCACCCCAACAATGAGTCTTATCAAACGAAGAATACAGCAAAAAATGGGGTCCACGTAAACCTGGGTAAACGCCGCGGTATTCTGCTGCATTCTCGGCAGCAGCAGCAACGAACTGTGAAAGGTTAGCGGAACGGGTTTGTTGGGTATTCGTGGGAACGGTGCGGAATGCGGCGAAGAAATGGCTGAGAAAAGGGAAAAAGGATGCCTGGAAAAAGGTGCACTTTTAGAAGATGATCGGGGAGAGGACACCGGGAACAGCAGGAGGAGGAAACAAGTTCAGATCAGATCGATTTTGTAGAATGGAATGCCGAGATGCCTATCTGTGCAGGTGTAAACAGGTGGATGGGACGTTCTCGAATGCTTCTAGGGGTGGGCAGGTATTAAAGTGGACGGAGAAAAGGTTTCTTAAATTTTTTAAGCGTGAAAAAAAATTGATTGAAGGTTGCCGGATTCGAACCCGGACTTAACATCTATTAGCTGGCATTGCTAGCCACTCGGCTATTCGAGCAAATCTTCCGAAATCCGACCGATTCATAAATTCACAAAGCCCAGAAATGACCATAATTGAGACCCAAGTCTAGACACGATCAGCCAAAAAACTCCTCGGAGACTTAAAGATTCATAAAAGGTCGATAAAACCGGACTTCTAATTAGCTGTCTAGAATAGTCCAGGTGGCCAGCATAGCGACCATTTCTGGCTTTCTGACCTTACCAGCCCGGTCGGAATCAATCCTGACAACCCAACCGGTCCTCCAGCCACCAAAGCCCCAAAATGATCCAATTTCAGACACAAAATAGTCTCCTTCAGGGCCTAGACACTTATAGCAAGAATACTGTAGCCACTTAAGAACAAACACCTACAGTAACCCGACACAAAATAGCCTCCAAAAATGCAAAATGTCCAAGAACGATTTAGGACCAAGAAACGCGATCTCCATGATGCGCGAGTAACATAATTAGTCGATCGAATAACAAAACACTCGCTCGCTGCTTCCATTGAGAGAAATAGTGCGGCGGCAGCGGTGGCGCATGCAACCGGTTTTCCTCCCATCTGCGCCGTTATTCACCGCCAGCCGACGCCACTGACGCCAACGGTCGAAGCAGCAACCAAAGCGAGATGCTCCTGCTCTTGCCAGGGTGTAAATTGAAGAACTATGATGGAGAGAACGACGTTTCTCCGCCGTCTCATCCCAAAAAATACGCTGCTGTCAAGACGCACACCACCCAATTAAGTGGTCGCCGGGGGGAGAAAGGTCGCTGAGGTTTACCATGGAAAGAATGCGGAAATTCTTCGTTCCATCGCCTTCTTCTACACGGTGGCTCAGGTTCAGCATTGGCTGCTACGAAAGATGCATAGACTTTAACCCTTATATTAAGCAACAATAATAGTTTCAGTGATACGGTATCACTAGATATCAATCGAGGTCCATATCGGCGTGCACGGCTGGAGACGGAGCCGGGACCTCCTTCTTTGGCTTCTTTTCTTCGGGGCCGTTCAGGGAAGTTCGGCTCATCGACGTCGACAGGCATGGGAACTTGATGCCGACCGATTGCGCTGAATTCAGGAACGAGGTTTCGTCGATCTTCGCGTTGAATTCGTCCGCGCTGGTATCGTCAATGAGCCCGCATTCCGAGGTTTCTTCCTTCTTGCCAGCTCCTAGCATACCTGAAACACGCGAAATGAGCACGAAATCACAAGACCAAGTCTAGACAGCTTAACCCACAACTTTCATGTTCGCCTAGGTCTAGGCAACGCTGGTCTATTAGACATAGTATCAACCTAGACAACGAAAACCATGACCCATCATTTAAATGCCCATCTCAACGAACCGGTCGCTATTTCCGACCGCTCTACCCTCTTCAGCTTCACCAAAATGAACCAATTCCATAGGCCGAGACTGTCTAGACTTGCCAAAAGAGACAAAATCCATCGTAGGTCTAGACCACTTCACCGAAATGGCCTCACTTTGAGGTCGCCTCGAGTCAAGACAACGCTTGTCTATCAGACATCGTATTGAAGCCAGACACAGCAAATCCTTTCTGAGAAGCTCATCTCACATGACCGGTCGCTTCTTCCGGCCTGTCTCCACTGCTTCGGCAAAATGATCCGATGCCCTAATCGATCTTTGTCTAGACCCACAAAACGAGACAATCTCCTAAAATCGAAATTTGAAAAAGTCACGTACCTTTCAGGAGATTTCCAATCATTCCACCGTCGTTTCCGGGCGTCTTGAGGTTCAGGTAAACCTTGCCGATCTTCTCCAAGCAAGTCAGCAGAGAATGATCGCGGTCAAGATGAGCCTTGAAGAACGCGATCAGCTCGGTGTAGTAGTTTAAGACGACTTCTTTTGGAGCGGATTTTCTTAGCTGCAGGCAGAGGATCAGCAGCCAGCAGAAAGTGAACAGTGGAGTGTTCTTGTACGGAGCGGATGACGCAATCTTCGGGTGATCGTGGCCGTAGAGCTTGAGCAGCTGGTAGGCGTTTGCTGACTTGCGGTAGCAGAGGAGCTGGAAAAGTTCTCATTAGGATACAGGTCTATTATAAGAATCTAACCTCCAAGACCGCCTGAGCTCCGACGATATCGGCATCTTCTTCGCATTGGGAGCTGGTTTGGTACTGGATCAAGCCGGCAGCAAAGTCTTCGGGGTCGTTGGACAGCAGGAAATGCTTCTTGGCGTCCAGGAAGTTGCCATGCTTCCACAGCGTCAGGGCGACGCGCTTGTGGATCGAGGGCGATCCGTATTTAGCTTCGTTCTTGGTTGTGGCGACTGCTTGAGTCCATTTGACGGCGGCGGTGAGGAAGCCGCTTCTTCGGTCGATTCCGCTGTTGCTTTCGTTCGGGAATACGCCGGGAATCTTGCGGAATACCTGTAGAAAATAAGCGTTAACTACCCTGTATTTCCTATTGCTCCGAATATGGAAAATAGGCCAAAACTCCAAACAAAAAGGCACTCCCTAGTGAAATACAAACTTTCGGTCATTTCGCTCCAGAAGCGCGCCTATTTTAAAGTCAACTTTAAGAAAAACTAACCTGTTCGAATCTGTCCAGCAACGCTTCAGTCACCTTCGTCTCCGCGACCGTCAGGGTGTCGATGTAGAGCTCCGCGAGGCTTAGGGCGCTGGAGAACTCGCCAACTGAAAGAAACCACCATTAAAATCCTCGAATTTCGCCTTAATTCTTACCTTCGATCATGTTCAAAGTGCCGCCATAGAGGAAATCGGCCAGCGCGTCGTATTTCTTCTGGGACTTCAGACGCGGGTAGATGGTCATGTAGACCTGCAGGGCTTCATAGTAGTTCTTCTCTTCGAAGCACGTTTTCGCCTTCTCTTCGAGTCTCTTGATCTAAATATGCTCATGAACACCTCGAATCGTAGCTTAGAAACGTACCAAAGCCATGTCGATGTGAGGTCACGCGGTTTGTCAGCCGAAATCTGGAAAAAGGCGAAATTCAGCAGCGACGCCGAGAAAAGATCGAAATTGCGAACGTCATGCAATACAACGGGTCTCGCGCGGAATTGCCGGAAGTCGGATTGAGAAGGAACGATGAGAATTTCAAAATCTTGTTATTGCCACCTTTTCGAAGCTTTTCGCATCTCGCTCGGCCCTTCCGCGGCTGGAACTGTCGGACAGCCGATGGCCGCCTTGGCTTCATCTGGCCACGACCGCTCTACGTTGGCGAGATCGGTGAAAGTGATGTTGCTCGCCTCGTGTTGTCTAGAGTGTCTCATTCCGCGCGTGTCTCTTTTGCCGAATGTGTCTCGAAATACGGATCTTTTGGCCAGTCGTCTGGCAGCCACGTGGATGTCTCAGAATTGTCTGAGATTCACAGAGTTTCCAGACATCATAATCTCGCTTTTTCGAGACCCTGAATAGCCAGACACAATCCAGACGCACTCCGGTCTTGATTGTGTCTGGTTCCGCGCGTGTCTCCTTTGCCTAGTAGCTGTCTCAAATTGTCGAAATTTTTGTCTAGATTGCTAATGCGCTTTTCGGCTAATTAGAGACACGTCTACAATCAAGAAGATGTTTGTGCTCATGTCTGTTTGCGATGGATTCATCCGGCGTAAACCCTTTTAAACCGACCGATCAACATTGTGGGAATCGTTTAAAATGATCCAGTTGCTTGTCTCCTTCGCGCTGTCTGCGATGCTACGTACGTGAGGAACCGATGCTTACGTGCAGGAACTTTTGTTAGGCAATGCTGCCGATCCCTGGGATTGTTTTGCTTCACATCCATGTACTTGCCACCCTACTTTTCGCATTCGCGCTTTTTTTTATCCCCAGACGAGACGCGTCGCGATATCACCGGTACCGATTGTAAAATGTGCCTTTTTGCAGAATGCACCTTAACGAAGTCTTCCCAGACATTGAAGCTCAGAGTACTGAGGGCACTTTCAAGTGCTATGACTTCATGGGAACGTCGTGGATGATCCTCTTCTCGCATCCAAACGACTTCACTCCGGTCTGCACGACGGAGCTTGCTAGGGCCGTGGAGCTGACGCCTGAGTTTACGGTAAGTCCAATTTAGAAGTGGTCGGAAGATAATTTTTGGTGTTTATAGAAGCGTAACACGAAGCTGGTGGCCCTCAGCTGCAATTCCACCGACTCTCACCTCAAGTGGATCCCCGACATCATGTCGTACGGTGAGCAGTCGGCTGGAAAGAAGAGCAACTGCGGCGATGCTTGGAAATGTCCGCCAGGTAAGGTTTAAGATTCTTGACTTTTCTGGAAACATGATTTTTTGCAGGAAAGTTCCCGTTCCCGATCATCGCCGACGAGTCGCGAACCCTCGCGCACCAGCTCCAGATGCTCGACCAGGCCGAGAAGGACTCCCACGACGTCCCTCTCACTGCGCGCGCCGTCTTCTTCGTCGCTCCGGATCGTCACCTCAAGGCCAAGATCGTCTACCCTGCGACCACCGGCCGGAACTTCGATGAAATCCTCCGCGTCCTGGACTCCCTGCAGCTGACCTACACGAAGCAGGTCGCCACTCCCGTGGACTGGAAGAAGGGAGATCACTGCATGGTCCTCCCCAGCGTCGACGAAGTCAAGGCGGAAGAGCTCTTCGGCGACAACGTGGAAACCATCGAACTTCCTTCCGGTAAGCCCTACCTTCGCCTGACGAAGCTCAAGGACGATTAGGGACATATTATTGTATAACAGGTCTTGTTGTGAACTCTGTAAAATTGCCATTTGTGACGCCGGTTTGTAATTAAACCTTTATAGTTTGTTGGGTGTTTGCAGGGTTGTTTTTCAGCCGTTTGTGCGTTATCACTTGTACCGGATGGCGGGTACGGAGTTGATGGCTGGGGTGCATAAGTAAAAAAAGAGGGAGATAAGGTCCAGCGGGTAATGTGACTGACAGGGTCCAAAGACGTCGGGGACGGAAAACGGGGAACTGGACGGATTTGAAATGCCAGTCAAGCATCGTTAATTTTCAGTTTGTTCCTATTCTTCCACGAGCGCTTCGCGATTTTCACGGTCTCTTTAAAAATGATGATAAACTCAACGATTCGCGTGCAAACGTGCGCTCCGTAATCTTTAGTCAAACCTTATTTTCACTCGTAATCAGCGCGCCCGTTCGCGTTTGCCCTCGCGCTGCAACGAATCCGCTTCACTTCGCGATAAGCTCCTTTTGATGGCCACCACCTGCCGAAAATGCCTATCAGCCCAAGTGACGCCGCGTTGTTTTGTGCATCCTCTTCTAAGCGGGTGCATCGGCGAAGGGAGCGAAGCTGTCGTTGACAAGCCTCCCTAGAGGAGCTTCACCACGTGGCGGCGTGCAGAAGTTGTTACGAATGCACTCAATTGTGGCCCTAAGCGTTCCAAACAAGCGTTTTAGAGGGAGTTCACGTGAAATGGAGCGGCGCTGAGGAGTGATAAGATCGTGCGAAACAATTTTGTTTGCGAGAACGCGCGGTTGTTTGCAAAAGACTTTTCAGGAGTGGAGGGGATAAACATAAGGACAGGAAATTGTGTAGCTGAGCGCAAGGAGATAGTAAAGATGAATCAGAAGGAGAAGTTTGATTTTGGATCATTGTTTTGAGTGGAAATCGGTAGATTCCGTAAGGAGATTTCCGGGATAAGCGTGGGGAAGAAAGTCGACTGGTCGGCAGGCCGCCGAGAGGCCATAAATGACAAAACCAGACATTCTTGGCCACTTAACGGGTTGTCTAGCGAGATATCGACTCGTGGCATCTCGAAGCTCGTGAAGACGAATGCTGGATGTCTGGTTTTGTCATTTGCGGCCCCTGGGCGGCCTGACGACTGGTCGGGCCATTGGAGCTCTGAGGAGCGGACTGCTCGGCACGTCACCGAAAGGTGGCAAATGACCAAACCAGACATTCGCACCTTCTTTCGGGGTTTCTCTTTAGACAGATTTGGTAATCTGGCCGATTCCCAAATATCTGGTTTTGTCATTTGCGGCCCCTGGGCGGCCTGACGACTGGTCGGGCCATTGGAGCTCCGAGGAGCCGACCGCTCAACACGTCACCGAAAGATGGCAAATGACCAAAGCAGACATGCCGGATTTCGAAAATGGCCAACGTGGTCTCTCGTCTGGACTTGAAATCCTCCGTCAATCCGATGTCTGTTTTGGTCATTTGCGATCCATAAGTGCTTGATGAGCTGTAGCGCCTCTCGCTGAAATCCCGACGCGTTTTGTCATGACGGGAACATGCACTTTGTAAGCTTTTAACCCCGCGATCATTGTCTTCCTTTCGCTGCTCTGCAGATCTCCCAAACCGCTATTTTCTGGCCGCGTTTCTCAAAAATAGGACTTCAATTTCGCGCTTCCCCGCTGGCTTCACCGCGCATTCTCGACTCCCTCGACGCCCTCGCCGCCATCGTTTCGCAGCTTATCGCGGCAATCTCTCCTGCTCTCGATGGCCTCCTGAGCCGTTTTTATCGCCTTTCTCGGTTTATCAATTTTGTATGCCAATGGGAGGGACTCCGACTCTGACAGGGCCGTGAGATTATGTCTATATAAACAGCGGGTGATCGCCATCGGAGATATGAAACCACGATCGCCCCCTCGCGACCCTCATTCTCGTGCTTCCCGTTGCTCTTCTTTTGTTGTTATTGAAAACCCCGTTTTTTATTCGTTTCAGACGAGATGAATCGGCTTTTCCTTGCGATTGCTATGGCCGCAGCTCTGCTGTGCTCCGCTTCTGCGACCACCCGCTGCTACAAGGTCATCGGAAACGTGACCTGCTCACACGGGAACCTGAGCAAGCCGGTGGAGATCCAGCTTCTTGACGAGGACGGTGAGTCACAAGACTGAAACCCCGATTTTTATGCATTTGTTTTAGGTCTGCCCTGGGAATCCGACGACCTGATGGGACGCACCTGGGCCAACAACAAGGGACAATTCAAGGTCGAAGGCTGCGGCAACGATTTCGGCCCCTACAACGATCCTGACCCCTACCTCAAGTTCATCCACACCTGCAAGGACCCCGCCGAGGATGACGTCGAACAGGGCCCCTTCGTCCAATCTCGGTATGTTCTCCTTCCATCGAGTTTCTCCTCCTAATCGAAACGATTTCAGGATGCTCCTGGCCCAAACCCACCTGCCTCAAATCATCAAGCTGGACGAGGTCGATCTCCGCTCGCTAGAAGTCATCGAATAAGCCAAGAAGAAGCCAATGTAAAAAAGCCAAATTTTGTTCGCGGGTTTCATAATTTCGTTGATCTTCAGTTGTAACTAAAAAATCACCAAAGATGCGCATCGTAGCTTATAAATAAAGATGTTTGATCAAAAATTCGGGAGCAGAGCGGTCTCTGGGGTTTATGATTTACGACCAGTTCTAATCAGGAGCGTCATATTTAGAGCCGGAGATTGGCAGGTGCGTTTTTAGGAGCCGATTACGTCTTTGACCGAAGTGATTCTCAAAGATCGGAGTCGACAACAAATCAAGATGGGGATGACAATCGAAATCCATATCCAACGGCTCAGAGGGTTGGAGATTGGCGGAGCTGCGCGTCTTGGCGCGAACGAATTGCGCCGAGGGGCGGCGGCTACGATCGTTCTTGAGGAGGCGATTTTCGAAATTCCAAGATTTGAATTTGTGGATTCCATTTCGAGGTCGTTCTGGTCGTGTTTTGAAGCCTCGGGCTTACGTGTTCCTTTCCTTATTTCCCCTCATTTCCAGGTACAAAATGGCGCCCGCCACTTCCAACAAGAAGCAGGTGAGTCCGCAAACTTGAGTTTTGTTAGAAACTCGGCTAATTTCAGAAGAAGTCCAACGAGAGCATCAACTCTCGCCTGTCGATGGTCGTCAAGAGCGGCAAATACACGCTCGGCTACAAGCAAGCGATCAAGTCGCTCCTGAACGGCAAATCCAAGCTCATCATCATCGCTAACAACACTCCCGCGCTTCGGTTTGTCCCCTAATCTCCCCTAAACCCTTCAAAAAACGATAATTTCAGCCGCTCGGAGATCGAATACTACGCGATGTTGGCGAAGACCGGCGTCCACCATTACTCCGGCAACAACATCGAGCTTGGAACTGCCTGCGGAAAGCTCTTCCGCGTGGGCGTCATCTCGATCACCGACGCCGGCGATTCGGACATCATCCGATCGATGCCGTCCGAGTAAATCGCCGAGCCTCCAGTCTAAATTATGATTGTTGTTCACATTGTTACTTGTTCGTACTGGATTAAAACGATTTCCGGGCGTCGGGGTAAGAGTTTGGGATCAGTAAGCAACAGTGCTGAGCCATATTTACATTTTACGTGAGCTTTTTAGGGGGATTTGGGGTCGTGGATAGGTGTGGAACGTGTCACGTAGGCGTCCGACCGCTTAGCGCTTCGCGGCTTGCTCGAAATGAGTTTTCTAGACTTGCCGCGGTTGTAGACAGTCTAAAATTTAGGGATTACGCGTTGTAGACAGTCTGGAATGGATAGATCGGCTTCATTTTGATTGGAAGTAGATCGGTTGTAGACGTAAAACGATTCCTAGACAGTCTACAACGCGCCGGTTGCTCGCGGCTTTGTGCTTTGGAATTCGCGCTCTCGCATCACAGCGCGACCTTCGCCGAATCGATAGGTCGGCGTTAGCCTCGCGCGTGCTTTTCCCAGCGTCGTTTTCTCATTCGCCAATCCGAACGGAACAGTCCATCCAATAGCTCTCTCTCTAATGTCTTCTCCTTGTGATTCCAGTCGGATGAGCGAAGAAATGTTGGCTGCTTCGTCCCGAATCAAGATCCCGTTCCTCATCGGAGTCGCCGGAGGAACTGCCAGTGGAAAGGTGAGCGATTTATTGTCTAATTTGGTCTTAAACGTGCTTGTTTCAGTCCTCCGTGTGCAAGAAGATCATGGACATGCTGGGACCCAACAACCGACGCGTCGTTTCCATCTC